>JAVCKZ010115467.1:0-10016 GCA_034780755.1 Lepetodrilus elevatus | reverse complement strand
CTCTCTCTCTCTCTCTCTCTCTCTCTCTCTCTCTCTCTCTCTCTCTCTCTCTCTCTCTCTCTCTCTCTCTCTATTAAATATGTAAGTGAATGCAATGAGCTATGATTGCTTCATGTAAACTTTGTTTTTTGCTTTACCATCAATATAGTATACTCTAATTTATGTGTCAGAAATTAGTAAACAGCACAAGTTGTCTGCAGCGACTTGTTTTATTCATTGAGTGTGCATACCTATCGTTTCATGTTCAACTATTATATTTGATATTGTTCTTCTGATTGCTCGTGACCAGACTAGTATGATTATAGAAATACCAGTAAGATTATATATTGATGGATACACATATTACGCATGGGATTAAATTATACAATTTCCATTTGAATAAAATCTATATATTTTTTACTATGGTATGACTTGTGTTTCATTGCATAGCTTTACGCATGCGCATCTCAAGATAACCAGACAGGCGGTCGACATCAAACATCCAAACTGAACAATATCGTATTAAATAAACGTAATCAAGGACACAGGCACCCGGGAGAATACTGCAATCTTGACATTCGTTTCAAGTATATTTATGACTCAATTTAAGCGATTTGTTTTATTATCAAGGAACGATATGATGTTGATTGTTGTTGAAAATGTGGGTTATAACCAGGACATACACTACTCATGAAATATTAAATAACTATAACACAAATTATAATCAACGAATGTGCATGCAATGCCGAGGCTGTATAATTTGGAATACAAGTTAAAGAAAAATACATACAATGATACCACGTGACAGCATTGTGAGCGTATCTAAAACTAGTACGTGCGCCTATGCATCATACACAAGGGGAAACTACCAGAAGACTGTAACCAGTTTAACAAGTTCCTGTCCTCTCAACTTCAGTTAAAATAAGTTCGTTGTTTAAATGTTGATATATCTGTAAAACGAATTTATTGCACATAGACCAACTTGAACATACTATTTACACACACAAAATAACTACATACAAATCAACATGAGAAAGTATATAAAACCTTAAAAACAAAATAATAAGCCATGTACCGAATGCAGTTACGTCCCTTTCAATGCAAATTTCATAGTGACTATATTCCGTTTGACATTATTCACATATTGCGAATATTCTCACGTTCAGTGCGCTGTGAGCTTACTTTCAGTTCTGTGTGTGTTGGGAGCTTGCGTTCATTTACGTACAGGTTGGGAGCTTCCTTTCAGTTGTGTGTGTTCGGGGCTTACTTTCAGTTCTATGTGCACGGGGAGGCTTACTTTAGAGAGGGGGAAAGCATAGTCTCTCATGAGAGGTATCGTGTCTACGTGTAGATTGCTCCTAGTTAAAGTGAAAATCGAACTTTTGCAAACTGTAAATCTTGGACGGCAATGGCCGCATTCATTGCACGTTTCACAATCCAATAGACATTCCTGCAATTAAATACAAACCCCAGGGAAATTTGGATCGTGAAATAAAACTTGCGTTTGGATTCTGTTAGGATTTGAGAATGCAAATTACTTCGATCTCCTTTACTCGTTGATTTGAGGAGAGAGAAACGGCCGCATTGCTCTATGGGAGTTTTATTCATTTCCTGTGTGACCGGATTAAGTAACAAAATTGTTCGTCGATATGAAACCGATACAGAAGTCTCGGTAGACACTGATGGTATTCCAGCGATCAAATACTAGTACATTGAATCAGTTTCTAATTGATCGCTATTGGTTAGTGACCTATACTAACGAACTTGGGCGTTTTGGGACATCTTTGCTGATAAGGCTGTGATTGGCAGGAGCGATTCTAGATATGGTACTAGAGATATGGTACTAGAGATATGGTAGTAGAGATATGGTACTAGAGATATGGTACTAGAGATATGGTACTAAATATATGGTACTAGAGATACAGGTCAATATCAGGATAATGTGTACGATTGGCACGATTGAAGGGAACTTAATAAGCACGTAAACCACAAGGTATAGAGTATTCGTGCTCCATCCTCACATCATAATGTATAGTGTTGTCCACTCCCTAAATTCTGGCGAGGCCACATCGTTCAGGGAACATGCATTTGGTGGAGAAAGAACTCGAATATCTTGATTTGATAACCCGGCACACTTTCCGACCTTCTGAATGATAATTCAAGTGAGGATTCATACATCGTTTGGCCTTTGGTGAGTGAAGTTAGACATACAACTAAAATGTCACTGGGCTACGTATGTTAAACACGAATATGGAATATATATGGAATTTGTCATCAGAGTACTAATATTAAACATATGGTTGGCATACATACAAACTGTCAGCTAGTGTTATTTACCGGTATGTTAAACATACGACTGATATGTATTGAATATGCACATTAATTACGATCAATTAGATAATTATTAATTTATTAGTAACCGTTGCATGTTCGCTTTCTCACAGTATGTTCAACAACAGGTATATACTTGTGAGAATTACCGTTTAGTGTTGGTGAATATTGTTTCAGTTGTGTTTATTCGTGTTTATTTATACCTTGATAGACGCTTTCAAAATTAGTTTCAGTAGTATCGCGAATGCTTTTATTGCATTTTGTTTTAATGTATGTATTATGTTATCATGATATAGATACAATTTCAAAGAATTCTAGACATTCAAGTTGGTTTAGAACCAAATGAAGGAAGTGCCAGTCATGTCGCACAGTGGACATACGAATAATTGACAAGCCATCTCCATAACGGTGGCCAATACTGAGCGGTCAGTAAATACCCATTGACCCAGATACTTCCTGGGAAGTACTTGATGTCAACAATTTCACAAACAGCCAATTAGTGAGCTCGTTAACTCGATACTTCTGACGTACAAACCACTATCCTTCCACATCTGTTATATATATTCAACTTGATTAATTCACGATTTCTACTGTGATATTAAATGGTCGAATTACTTTGGAATTTGTTGATAAGGCTAGGCAAAATGAGAACTGTCATCGTCTGTCATCGTCTGTTAACTATAATCCGGGGAGAACGGGGGCGAAGAAAAAGGGAGAGAGGATATATAGATGGAGAGAAACATTTGTTTTGGGTATCACCCATTGTTAAATTTTAAAATAATAATTACAAAATTATTATCTAACAATGGCTTTAAGAGATAAACACATTTGTATTCATTAAATTGCATTGGCACATTTAATCTAAGGCATACAATCACGATTTGCCGACATAACTCACTGCTTACAGCTAAATGTATCAGTAGTATAAGGTGCATCAATAGGAGTTTGTTAAAACCCTTTCAGCGGTAGTACGTTATAACAATACTCCTTTCTGTATCCATCTCTATGCTAGAATAGCCAGTGTGTTAGATGGGACTGGATGCATTCAACAGTTGTCCTGTATGATATCGCTTGGTATTGTAATCACTTTGCTCTGTATGCTACCTCTGGGTACCTTCATCATTAGGGCTGTTCGTTTTGTCACCGGCTGACCCCCAATCGGCAGCCGATTGACACCGGTAACCACGCAAACGTGCTCAATTTGCCACGTAATTCCACATTCTCAGCCGCCGGCAAGCGACCGCTTTGCCACTATCGAAAGACCGGCTAATACCCGGCTAGTTGGGTAAGACATTGGGAAAATAGAGCGCGTTTGCAGGGTTACCGGGATCAAGCGGCTGACGATTTGTGGCAAAACGAACATCCCACTGCCACTGGGTACCTTGGCTGTCGATTTCTCTTTACTTCAACACTGGACGCGTTCAGCAGAGAGTGACGTTACTTCCACGGTTGACGTTGTTTTGGGACGACTCCTTACATCATCAAAGTGGCCACAATAAGAACATACAGGATGAATTTACGACATTTACAGATTACCCTGTGGCAAAGAACTTACGACTCAATTAATAGTGATTAGATAATATACCGGCGATTGATGCATCCAGTTGTCCCATAGCGTCAATGCTCTTCATAGGATCATGAACCGCGGATCAGTTTCGTGCAGTATTCTCCTACACATGCTGTATCTTGTATCCATGAACTAACTCTTTTGTTTTGTACATCAATACCACGTATATTAACCTGCAGTCTTCACACACAGACAGATGATCCTTAGCTTACACTTTCCATTGAGTTATCCCGAGCGATTAATATTGAATGCTTTGATCAATGTATCGACGGATACCTTCCCCAGGCCGGCCGTTGTGTGTAGTCCTATGGGGTAAGCGATAAAGTCAATGGAGCTAGGTGTATCGTCACGCTCGTTTAGTCCTACACACGGAGACATCCGCCAGTGATAAGGAGCAGTGGCACCTGGAATGGCGTCATGGCTGGTGCAGCATCACGGTGTTGCGTACTTGTGACGTGATGGCCAGGTCTAACGTGGATGCAGATGTATTCGGGGTACTGTTTAAACATCCGATACCTGGTGGTACCTGCTTGTCATTACGGAGCAACATCTGCTTGTCATAGAACTTGACCCTAGAAACACGTAGACCGGAACTCCTATGGAATAGTCTGCCATCTCACCTGTGATCCACTCTGCAGATAAATCCACTCTGCATTTAAATCTCTCCTGAAAGAACATCTGTTCAGTAGCGTGTACATTTAACAAATAACATATCTAGATATATTGGTAACCCGGATGTCCTCGGTGTCCTCTCATTTTGCCTACATCTCATTCTCAAAGTTGTATCGCTGTAATCACATTCACCTTACTTAAATTTAAACTGTAGGCAGAATGAGTGTAGGCAGAATGAGTGTAGGTAGAATGAGATGTAGGCACACTGAGGGGTAACCCAATCAACGTAATGTTAAGACTACGCTATGTTACCATCCTACCGATGTAATGTTAAGACTACGCCATGTTACCATCCGACAAGAGTATTGTTAGCACTGCTACCATCCGACCAATATAGTGTTAACACTACACCAAGCAAAATGACAGAGAAGTAAGCACCATGTTGCACAGATAGCTAAGCACGGCCCCATTGTCATAGAGAACATATAAGCAATGATAACATACATGTGGGGGACGTGTAGGGATACGATTATTTTTGTCAACACCGTTGATTAGTAGATATTCGATATTCTGCAAAGTACTATCTTCCCTAGAGCGATATTACGCTACTGTACTGCATATTGACTCCGGTCTGTTCGTTTTCGATGACTACTTTTACTAAACACACAGCCACTGAGAAGAGGATCATTGTCTGGGGCATTGAGTCGTGCATTCTACAACTGCAATGTCTTCCTTACCAGGGGAAGCTGTGTAACATGTATGCCACATTATTTTACAGTCGGAGAAGATTGACATGTACCCGTATGTAGATGTGCTTCAAGAAAGGGTGTTACTGTAATACATATGTTAATACGGATGTACAGATGAACATCATCATAATAATAATAATAATAATGATCCTGTACAAATAATAATAGTAATAATAATAATAGTAAATAACCTTAGTAATGGTGCAATCCTAGTGCTTTACAGTTATTCTTGGTTGTACTTTTCGTTAATATAATACATACTTACTAATCGTGAATGCATGTACCATCAAATACGTATGCATATAGTTGTAGGAATGTATAGTATTAATTAATTAGCTAATGCAATAGGGTCCTATGATATTAGGCATAACGTGGACCTTTCTGGCGTCTGTCCAGCCTCTGCCTAAGTTACAGTTCTATTTGATCAGAAATAAATATGTAGATTAGATATGTCTCTGTTTATTCAATTGTATGTCTAGGCTGCGTTCTTGATTCAATATACGTGTATGTGTAACAATTATTATTAAATATTGATATCATCAGACATACCTAACACAGATCAATATGACACAGTATTGACTCACTAGTTATCACCTCGAACTGAGTCTACAATTAGTATTAGTCGTGTTAAATACGGAGTACGACACACGTTTGCTTATTGTTAACATGAACTATGTAATATTTAAAATTGCCGAGAGCAATACTAATTTAGAAGAAGGTTAGACGAACGCGGACGTACGAACGCTAAGACTAGATTGCTGAACTTTGATAGTTGAAACCTTCTTGAAAACTGTTTTTATTGATTCTACTTTCCAGATATCTAAGTGGATCTGTTAATGGCTGCCCACGAGGCTTCCTGTCAGCATGACCTCTAACCCGTTGATTGTCATGCGCAGTGTGTTTATTGGCAATTTTCTTCACACCAATTTCCGGAACATCGCACTGTAATTTGAAGGACATCAAGTATGTCAGTGGAACTTCCCTAATTCCAGTTATATACCCTCCAGTATTGTACTTTAAATTAAATATCATGTTGCCCTTCGTTTAGAATAATGTTTATATCTTTTAGAAATGAAGTCACACCTGATAACAAATTCTAACTTCCATTTTAACATGTTGATGAAAATATCTAAATTTACTAATTACTATACTATTCAGTGATGTATAATGCTTGCTACGTATTCTAAGTGTATCACGGATTACATACGTATTGTCTAATATAAAGTTATGGACTTACTAATTAGTTAGTGCTCGTAATGCAACATAACAAGCAATGGCGGATCCAATTATTATAAATACAAATACGTTGAGAGCGTATAATGGATGGGGAAGCAATGCTAACATAATTAGTTTTAGATCGTAGACGTTTTATAAGTATTCAATGGGTGAGATTGAATCTGTGGAGTATTGCGCAACGATTATCAATAGCCATACATGTACAGTCCAGGGATGGGATATAATATGTTCTGCCTTAACTTGCTATCTATAATGCATATTATTTATGATGTCAATAAACGGTCTTGACACTGATTAACTAGAACGCTGTTTGCAATAATTCCATAAGGCAGACTTACGTATACTGAAGTATTGATGTTCTTGTTGCTAAATAACAGCGTTATCCCACACTTCCGGTTTGTAATGTTCTCGTTCATCTTAACAAAGCACTATCTCTTGAGTAATTCCGGGTTGTAATTGCATGAGGTAATCAAATACTTATGCCTCATTGTAAACTGATTATTTCATTGTTTTATTAAAATAGTTTATTACATGCAGCTATTAGCATTACAGATATAATTTCCTGAAGTAATTTATTCAATTCTTAATCGAAACATGAGCACACCTGACGTAGTATTTTGGACGTACTTGTTCTTCGACAGCTCTTAGAAAATGTGTCCTTTCTCAATCTTTAGAAATCTTTTGGCAATGTTTTTAGCGGTTAATTATAATATGCTTCCCTCACTTACTTTGTTTTCATTGAAGTTCTGTAATGCGTGCTTACTGTGTAACTCTAAAAGTATGAAAGTTTGCTGTCTTCCAAGTGTGTTTTCCCCCGTAATGTTCAACCCGTTTTAACTTGCAGATTTCACAATACAGTCCACTTTGATCTTCCAGTTAATACAGTCGCAGGTTCAAGAGAATCGCCTCTTAATTCTACAGCTCATAGTGAGGCGTCATGGACTCAGGATATTGCAATAAAACTCCCAAATATCGACCAAATCCGTCTTTCCGTTCAACGTAAAACATCAATGTCACCGAGGCTTTTGATCGTCAACTTCACTGTATGTTTCAAAGGGGAAAGCGGGGGGTGAAACCATCTCTATCATTCAACGAAATGAGAATAAATGATTATTGGCCACGTCTAATCGTTTCGTGAACGACTACTTCGCGGAGGTTGTGATTGGCTGCGACCGGGACTGGCGTGAACTGCAGCGCCGCAGGACATTCCGTAGTCGTCGACAGGATAGTAGGAGCAAACAAGAACAGTATTTGCGTATGTATGATCGTAATTTGAACCCTGATGTGATCAGTATTTTTGAGCAACTCAAAACAAACATGTTTGGTGCTAGATTTGCAATAATTGAGGCAACTTTTATCGCCGCAACAATGTTTCCATACATTATAGGCGACCATTTTATTGTTTCGGGCGACTGGGGGTCAAGGGTCTACCCTAGGGTGATGACATTAGCCAATTAGGGTATTCGTATGATCATGAGTGTTTGGCCATTGGCTAATTTCATAACCCTAGGAATACTCTCGTAAAGACACTGTACAAACATGTATTTGCACGTGCAGTTATACACTATTTTTGGGCGACTTGTCGTACGGAATAGAACATGTATTGCTCCTATTCAAGGCGATCTCATGGCCTGGGAGACAAGCGATTTTTCACTGTACACTAGGCAACAAATATCGCAGCAATACAGGATCCTAATAAATTCCTAACAGGACACTTTCACATCGGGTGTCCTGGTATATTTTTGAGCACCAACGTTAGGTGCTCGTGCCTGTATACCTAACAGGACGTCTAGCTGCTGTGCTGGGATCACTACAGCTTGATTTCGACTCAACTTTAACTTAAAGAAAAACGGCGTTATGAGAAAAAAAAAGATTCATATAATACTAACCGAACTTCAATTTCGTATCGGATGTATGTGCCCTAGTGACATAATGTTGTATTTAAGCGAGCCTTGGCGAGCTCAAAACCAAAATTATGGCACGAGGGCATACATCTGATACGAAATGGAAACTCGGTTAGTATTCTATTTCTTACCCAAAGTGTCAAAGTACTAAGTAGGCCTAGAATCAATTGAGGCCTCGCATGTGACGTTTAATACGTCACATAGCATCGTGGGTGGCAAAGCAATGGAATGTTTCGCCGTTGCTGGACGTCACCAGATTGTTTTCTGCCACAAAACGATTGTTCCAAAGGTATCAAAGGTAAACAGATTCTCAGAAGCTGAGGAGCGGTGTGACCTTTGTGACGTCACAATGCATCTACGATGTCATTTCGGTGTCAGCAGTGTTACGTGCCGAGGTTAGAGTTGAAGATAGCCAATCACATTACATACAAGTGTCATCAAGTGATATTGACCGTACGGTTAATATCAATATATTACGAACCGGGATATGCTTGCTCCTATGGGTAAGAACATAAATAAATTCAAGTTATATTTGACATAAATGTAAACCCTTCATAATACTGGCTTACACCTCAATATTGTGAACTTAACCTACAAGTTCATGTAACTGACAAGCTCGTTAATGGTGGTGAATAACATGCGACAACGAAATGAACATTATATAGCCTATGCAACATGTATGACATTGAATTCTGCTATATTGAATAATCTACGATCAACCGGCCACGAGATTACGAACCATTTCTGAGTACGAGTTCATACAGTTTTGTTCATAAATCGCAACGTAACATTTGAGCTTGGGCATTAAATTCTTACTCAAAACGTTTCGTAATTTCAGGGCCTGCCAGGGCCCGTTCCATGTATGTTAGCATGCAGTTGTTATGTTTAAAGCTATAGAGGCCACTATTTCGCGAAACGTAGTTGTAAACCAGTTGAGGAGGTGAATGTGGTAATTCACACACACACACAACCGCCACCACCACCACCACTACCACCACCACCACCCAACTCCCAATGTCAGGCACTAAGAAGGCGTGGTAGGTGTATGTGCGCATGCATGGATACAGCGGCGAATGCAAGGGGGATACAGTGTTGTATGTGAATACAGTAACAGTAGTTAGAAAACCGAACCAGCAGGTAAATATTTTATGTGAGCACTGCATAAAACGCATGGATTGCGAAGCGTACATAACTGATCCATGCACTACAGATACATTTGGATGATATATTTCTTTGGATATACAAACATAAAATTGATTTTAATAATTGTCAACGTGAGATTTCCCCGAAACTTAGTTTGCCCGTATAGTAATTGGGATGTACATTGATTGTGTTAATATTGGCATGCTATCACATTTTGGAGTAGTGTTTAGCTGCAACTGCAAAGTACATTCACTTGACAAACATAACATCATGTTTGTACTTCCAAAAACCTTTCCACCGCTGTCTGGTAGACACAATTCCAGTGCAACTCCCCGATAGGCAACCTGAATATGGTCGTATTTCTATTTGCTTCATTATACCAATGGCAATGCAAGGGGACATAATTCAAAGTGGTACGACTACAAGGTTGGCCTTTTAAAAGGCAAGTGGAAAGCATATCATAATGCCTGGATATAGTTATTCCAATGTAGGTAT
>JAVCKZ010115456.1:0-10017 GCA_034780755.1 Lepetodrilus elevatus | reverse complement strand
TTGTATTATGGTGAAATTATGAGCCCCCTCTAAAATACACTTTGAGCCCCCCCCCCCCATAACCAGTATACTATGGGCTCTCATGTACGAAGCATCATAACATCATTTAACCCTCTCCCTGCTGAAGGCAACCAGAGATGCCCAAATAAGCAGTGCTTTTGCATAATCCAGCAGGGTAAGGGTTAAGGGAACCATAAATTAAACCTTAGCCATAGACTACAGATACACCATTGATAAATAGGTTAATTGGAGATATAAGACTTCCTTATAGACTCATGCCGTTTTGTCCAGAACAGCCTTGGTGTGTCCGTTTGTTGCTGTCAAATGAATCATCACCCGTTATCTGTGTTTCTCCAGGATGAGTTCTATTGTTGTTAACCGTATGAAGGCTCCTTGGTTCTGGCCGGACGTGCTGTTTAACTCTCTGGGAGAAGGCGCAGAACATAACAAATATCTTCGCATCTTGCACAGCTTCACGCAACAGGTAAAAAGGATCGTCACGACCATCCTCTAAAACACAGGCCATTATGACTACACTAACTTCCGTCAAATATTTGACGGAGGTTTGTGTAGTAATAATGGCCTGTGTTTTAGAGGATGCGTCACGACCAGCTTTGAGAAGAACATTAAAAGACCCAAACCAAAATAATTATACCCAGGCCTTCATACAAGCTCAGAAATGTGTTGCTATGGGACTATCATCGTGCCTAGCCCACGTGACCCATTTCGAGTTTCTTAGTAATGTAGAAAGCGAAGCTCGGAATAGTACCCTTGCCTGCAGGGGGAGATGTGGTACTATATGCATGCGTGTATTTAAAGGTAATTCACGAGAAGAGATCAGAGCTTCGTGACAAGAAGTCAGCATCACACCCGGAAGAAGGTAAAAAAAGACTGGCCTTCATGGACCTTCTTCTGCGCATGTCAGAGGACGGGCAGAGTTTGTCTGATGACGACATCAGGGAGGAAGTTGACACGTTTATGTTCGAAGTGAGTTCTAACACAGAGTTAACATACACAATGATATTTGGATATGAATAGATCGTAGTATGGTTGAGTATCCTTTTTTTGTTAGTAATAAAGGTGAAATACATGTACTCAACTACGTAATTATAGTCATGCCGTACGTTTAGCCTAGGAAACTGTTACACGTGAGAATTCCACGTACTTACTATACTTTTTACTTTAAAAATAATATATTTAAAGTCGCTTAGTACTTATGTCACGAAATATGTATTCTCCTGTATACGTACGTCAATGAAGTTAATAAAAAGGACCAGAAGTCCTTTTGGACAAATAAATTTGGCTATAGGCATACACTATTTTAATAATGAAGAAAGTCCAAATGTCTACAGGCTCCCGGAATACTGTTCAAGAACTTTTAGACGTATGGAAACAATACTGGCACTATAGACTCTTGGCTCATGCCGAGTTCTGAGATTTTGGTAGAATTATTCCCTACAAAATATCTTGAGAATTAATTCACCTTCACGCCGCTACCTGGGGCTTTTGAGGCCTGGGTCACATTCAAACTCTACGTATGTAAAATACGGTAGCGGGTTGAGGATATTAATTGGCCTCATGTATACAGAACTGCGAATCTTTGTCATAAAAATACGAAATCCATATAAATAATTAATGACTTTATTATGATATTACAGGAAGCAGAATATAGTTAGTTCTGTATTATTTTATGTTGTGTGCTTGTGATATATACTTTTAGGGCCATGACACCACAGCGGCAGCCATTAACTGGGCGGTGCATCTGATTGGCTCTCATCCCAAAGTCCAGCAGAAAGTGCATGAGGAGATGGATGCTGTTTTTGGTCAGTTTTATCAGCTAACACAGTATTTATCCCCTCCATGATCCATCGTTTTGTTAATTAGATGCTCTAAGTATGTTAGTAATCACTCAGCAACATTCTATTTGGAATCGAAACACATACAAATGTTTCTGTTCGGAACGATTTTCCGTTTATTTCACCACAATAACGCAAGTATGTGTGTGTTGGTATAGGTGGTGATTTTACGTTAAGGAAGAGACATATAATCAGCTCACAGGACGTGTTCTGCCATTGTTCTTACAGGGGACAGTGATCGGACAATATCTATTGATGACCTGAAGGATCTGAAGTACACAGAGTGCTGTATCAAGGTCAGCCAGATGATGTGTATGAACGGAGCGAATGCTTGTTATACGATTATGGGAGTGTATACAAATGCATGTGCGTTTCTTATTATATAATAGTCTTTACCAGTTTTTACGGTAAGTACATGTATAATTTTCAAATGCCATTAAAGTATATCAGAATATTCACTATATTTATTTCCACACTCAGGAAGCCTTACGACTCTATCCATCTGTTCCAATGTTCGGTAGAACTCTCACACAAGATGCCGAAATAGGTTGGTATATTTACGTTATCTATTTTTACGAGTAAAACATATGTTTTAGTCTTTTTGGTTAACAATTACTTATATTAATTTTACTTTTGGCCTTATTATTGATAAGGAACAACATCTTGGAAATTGATGAATTTTAAATGGTCAGAACACTCCAAACTAACTCCCTCCTTGCCCGTGGTTCTATTTGATCTATGTTCAGTTCTACACAGCAACTGTAGTGTAACACTATAGTCATCTATCTACATGTACATGTATATTAGTATATTAAACTCAGCTAAATTAATTAAGGGCCAGTAGCATTTTGGGACACGTTTTGGGACACGTCTGGTAGACGCATTGGAAGGAGAATGGCACCACATTCCGAGTTCAGTTCCAACAATTGGTAGAAAGCTTCCTCATACACTATCTGCTGGCCCTTAAATTATTGTGTTGAGTATATATATCTACATATACATAGTGAGTCTTGTATTGTAGCGCTGCCATCGTTCTCTAACCCAGAACCGTTCATTATATTTCATAGGTGATTCCATGGACATAAATCTACATTCAATATACAGTAGACTTCGCATATACCGGCCTCGCATAGACCAGACCCTCGCATATAACGGACTGGATCTGAAGTCCCGATCCCGTCTAATGCTAATTGCGGCATATGCGTATAACGGACTTTGCATATAAAGGACAGAAATAGCCGGTCCCAATGAGTCCGTTATATGCAAGGTCTACTGTAATTGCATTCAATATTTTACATAAACTTACATTGTTTAACAAAAATATAATCCATTTTCAGGGAATTGCTTTCTGCCAAAAGGCACCACCATCTTGCTGCTAGCGGCTGCCCTTCACAGGGACAAGGGGCCGTTTCCTGACCCCGATGTCTTCAACCCCGACCGCTTCCTGCCAGACAACGTCAACGGAAGACATCCCTATGCTTACGTGCCGTTCTCAGCAGGGATGAGGAATTGTATAGGTATATACAATCTAGTAAAGCTTTGTCATAATGCTTAGACTATTAGTTATTCAGGGTTGTCCTCATCACAAGCAACGCATTCGAGATATTTACAGAGAAAGAAATATGTGTGAAAAGAGTAAAATTTCGACAATGGTTGGCCCACTAGATTAGTCACTATAAATTGTGCACTTTGGGTTAAAAGCATGACACTTGTTGTGTTTCAGGTCAGAAATTTGCTTTGATGGAAGAGAAAATCGTGATCGCCAACATCTTCCGACACTTCCATATTAAATCTCACCAGAACACAGATGACTTGAAACCTATAGGTGACCTCGTCCTTCGCCCACAGAACGGCATTATTGTCAGCGTCACCAACAGAAACTAGTATACATGTATTCCCCAGGGAGTTGATCAGGCGTGCAAAAGTAACCTTGATTTATAATGTAAAAAGGACCAAAGGACAACGTCATTGCAATAAAAGTCGTATTTGAATCACTGGTATATTACACTGAGTACAGTCGATTTAGTGATTGTATTATATTTTATATCACTTTTTTTTGCCTTAAAATTACTTACAATATTTAGGAATGCAAATGTTTGTACATGTATATAATTTACCTTCTATGTTTAATCAATAGCAACTTCATCTGATACAGTTTCTATTGTTAGAAATCCATTATATTCTTTATACACGTCTGTAATACATAATGCAGCTTTAGTATGCTTACAATTCTTACGCCAAGCGTTGTACGTAATTTGCGTTATTCTCCTACCATTTACCCGGTGCTTATTATTTTTATTATTATTATTATTATTATTATTATTATTACTATGATACTTGTATGCCATATTTTATAACAACAGTGTATAACATGAGCATTATAATATGCATTGAACAATATTTTGTATGTCGTATAATCACAATGTTATATTAATAAAAGGTACAAAAACATCACTTGTTGTTATCAGTAATAGCCAGGGGGTCATCTCATATTTGCCTACTTTAAATTCGCATGCTAATTTAATTTACTGTCGATGTTTCAGTTAAGATTTTATCAACATCTCATTCCATATGAAAAAGCAATATCCACCCCAAACACTGTTGAGCGCCTGCGTATTCGAGTTACATTTACAGTTCAGTGCTTTCAGTGCGCACTCAGATACAAAACATATAAATAGACAAGATGGCTGCCGTAGCAATACTTGTAGCAGTAGTCGTGATAGTATCTGCGTCAGTATGGTACTTGAAATCGTCACGAGTTAGGAAGATGATCAACATGGTGCCTGGACCTACGTCATTACCATTGATAGGAACTGTACACTTGTTGCTGGCGAAAGGCTCAGGTAACTGTCCGGAGCTATGAGTTATCATAGCTTGTCGTATGTTGCTAGTTTCTGGCCTAGGGGGTCGTATCAGCAACAAATCTGTAATATTTTTGATACACGATTTTATTTATTTAAAATAATATTCAGATACTATTCTACAGTATTGAGTATAGCTATACAATGTAAGTGGATTGTGATTATGAGAATACAAATTATGTAATTACTTCATACTGTCTAGCTATTACTTCATTCGTGTCTTTACCGGCAACTGTATGGACAAAAATCGGTTGTGGATTTGCTATCTGGGTCCACCATTCTTGTGTTTTTTAAACAATATTTATTTACGAACTCAAAATAATGTTTAATGCATATTGAATAGTATATGGAAGATTTATAAGGTCTGTAGAATTAACCAAAGTAGAATTAACCTATACATTGTATATTGTATTACTATTGGACACATAATCAAAGGTAAATTCTATAATAGAAACATTGCAAGACTTAGTGAATAAGTATTTCTTATTTAAATTATATATTATTGTTATTATACCTTCTGTTAAGACGATCGTTTGGTAAGAAGAGACGAAGCTATCCTATACTTGAATAACCATGCTTCAGGAATTTCAATTAGTATTATCCGGTCGTTCCACTGTGCACACCCGTAATAGTATCACACATTAGAGACAGATAGACAGGACAGACAGACAAGACAGACAGAGACAGACATATATTTTAGTAAAATATTGCCTAATACAATTATATCATGGTACAACACAAATAAATAAAATAATTAAAAATATAAGAACAATAATAATATGTGTATGAATTCCAATTAATTTTACAATGAATATATCACTTTCCGAATATTGCAGAATTATACAGTGACATTATGAACTTTGCGAATGAGTTCAAGCAACATGGAATGTTCCGAATGTGGATTGGACCGAGGCCAGACGTCTCTGTATACAGGGCTGAATTATGTGAAGTATGTACACACACACACACACACACACACACACACACACACACACACACACACACACACACACACACACACACACACACACACTCTCACATACACACACACACACATACACATACACACACACACACACACAAACAAACACACACACACGCACGCACACACACACACACACACACACACACAAACACACACACACACACACACGCACGCACACACAGAGTAAATATAAATAAATAACGATGTCTGACTGTATATTGTATATGAAAATACCTTTCGGCCTTTAGGCTCATCAGTTCTAGATTACAGTCATAACTGTACTGTATATATACTAACACGGCTTGGACATACACTGTATTCTCTATGTTATAGGTTCTACTGAGTAGCACAAAACATATTGATAAATCCTGGGAGTATGACTTTTTGCACCCTTGGCTGGGTACAGGTCTACTAACTAGGTATGTCGTCCTATAGTCAGTAGTAGTAGTAGTAGTAGTAGTAGTAGTAATAGCAACCAGATAGAACATGCTATATTATCAGACATAGCAACCTATTATTGTAACTTATTACTATCTGACAATTAATATAGTCTATACTAATAAATACTAAGTATCAACCACTATATATGAGAATACGGCACTTTGACCGTTCCAATGAATACTAATGCTTAAACACATTGCAAATGTTTATTTACACTTATATATAGAGCGAACTGAATGATTTTCATTTACTTTTTATGAAATACAAGATGGTAGACCAATATGTCATATCATGTTAGACCTACATGTAAATATTCTTGTAATATTAGTACCTACACTTATAATAAGACTGGGCCTTTAATTCCAGCAAGGGCAGAAAGTGGCATGGACGACGCAAGATGCTGACCCCAACATTCCACTTCCAGATTCTGTCAGATTTTGTCCCTGTGTTTAACGAACAGTCTCAGATCTTGACGGAAAAACTGAGGTCAAAGGTCGGAGAGAAACCCTTCAATATCTTTCCCTACATCACCCTGTGTACTCTGGATATCATATGTGGTTAGTATTTATTATTTATAATTATTATTTGATATCACCTGTCGTTAGTATTTGATATAGTATGTGGTTTAACTTAATACTGTATTTGATATCATATATAGAGGATCTCACCCGAGTGTGTTTTGATAACGTTTTAACCTACGAGTTGATAAAAGTAACGTAAATACGAGGCTTTACCGAGTATTTACGTTACTTTTATCAACGAGTAGGATAACAACGAGGATGAGATTATATTTATCACTATTTTCTGTGTGTGTAATTGGTAGTGCAATTAGCTACTATAGTACGTATTTTTACGCTAATATATAAATATCTGTATTTAGTATATTTACTTTGTTAACAGAAACGGCAATGGGAAGACAAATACATGCACAAAGTAACAGTAACTCGAAGTATGTTGCTGCAGTTGACAGGTGAGTGGTGCATTAGTGTTGTAGTTCTTCTTAAAGCAAACTAGTAGTTCTTCTTAAGCAGAACAATGTATTAGACGACGATGGGCGCCATTGAAACAGGACCACTGCCGATCCCAGGATTCGAACACGAGTTGCTGGATTGTGAGTCCAACGCTCTACCGGCAAAGGCCGAGTAGTCCAGTCATAAAAGAATGAGGTTCTGTAAGATTGTCAGAAATGATTTTTCAATGGATTTTGGCTCGCACATGAATACTACAACAGTTTACCAAAATCTACAATGGGGAAATTCAAGAGACCAGTGGGACTATCTTATATTACACCCGGCTACATATTGTGGGTTCCATTTCTCACAGGATGACGACGATAATTACTAACCGCTGCACGGCACCCTGGTTCTGGTCAGACTTCCTCTTCAACTTGTTAGGAGATGGCGCAGAACACAAGCAGTGTCTGGATGTCCTACACGGTTTCACCAAGCAGGTTCGTCTCTCGATGTCAATCATCCGCACTGGAAACCGTATCCTGTAATGTAGTCTTAAAAGTGTGGTTTACGATGTACAGAACGTTTAAACTGGTAAAACAGTGTTGAAAATGATGTTTCTTGATATTCATGAAACGATTCGAAGATTCATCCTACGGGTTCTTTACTATTATTTCTCCCTACCCCCCAAGAAAATTAGGTGCTTCGTTGTGCAGGTTATCAGGGAAAAGAGAGAAGAGTCTGCTCAAAGTAAGACGATATCACAAGAAGACGGAAACGGAAGTGGTAGAAAGAGACTGGCCTTCATGGACCTTCTTCTGCGCATGTCGGAGGACGGGCAAAGTTTGTCTGATGACGACATCAGGGAGGAAGTTGATACGTTTATGTTTGAGGTGAGATATCGGGATTAGTACAACATTTTCAGATTAAATAAATACAAATATTTTACCATAAAAGATAAAACAGTGCCAAAATTATTACTAGATTCTGCATCTCCAGTTCATGTGAGAAAGTTCTATTCCCAATATCCGGTATGTTCTTCAGTTCCCTCACTAGTGTATTAATACTGATACCATAAAACATAAAACAGTGCCAACATTATTACTAAATTCTGCATCTCCAGTTCATGTGAGAAAGTTCTATCCCCAATATGTTCTTCAGTTCCCTCACTAGTGTATTAATACTGATATCTACCAGTTCTATAATTTAATTCCTAAATAATACACTATGCTTCAAGGGTCATGATACAACAGCGGTTGCCTTAAACTGGGCTGTGTACCTTATCGGAGCTCATCCAGAGATTCAGCGGAAGTTGCAAAAGGAGATTGATGACGTGTTTGGTCAGTATTAGCACTACTATCCCATTATTATGAGGCTGGTTATTTGCCCATTACCGGTGGTGTATGTTTAGTGGAAACTTGGCGGTATGGACCAGAGTTTTAGAGGATGTAAAATATATGGACATCTTTCATTTGTATTTCAAATGCGAATAATGTCTTTAATCGATTACAAAATATTTGTTCACACAGTGCAGTCTGTCCCTACCCGCATCTCTGTTCTCCGACAATTTGCGTATATCGGCATGATTTTAAAGTTCTGACCTGCACCAATCATATGTATAAAGTCGAACCCCGTATAACCGGACGTCAGATAACCGGTTCCCTCGCTATCCGGACGGTTTTTACTGGGAACGAAAAGATATATGAAAAAAATAGTAGAAATCAATTCGGAAATATATTAAATTTATTAAATTTATCTCGACGTAATTACTAATGATAATACTTATCCTGGTGTCGTAATGCTCATGCAATAAGCGTATGTTAATTATCTCTTACATTTAACATTACAAATGATATAATTTCCTAGGTGACAGTGATCGACCTATAACAGTAGACGACCTGAGGGAACTCAAGTACACTGAGTGCTGTATTAAGGTATCTTATTTATTTTATGTGGTATTTTATATGCAATGTGAAAGAGCGACGATGCTTCTCTCCATATTTGTAAGGGGTTTTAAGCGTATTATTTAAATATCGTTGTTTAGAATCGACACATATTATGCTATTGTAACCAGAACGAAAGCATGTGACTTTATCTGTGTCTACATGTCATTGATTGTATATTCCTACCAGGAAGCGCTGAGACTGTACCCACCAGTGCCAATGTTCATTCGATGTCTATCCAGCGATCTACAAATAGGTAATGCGTTAGTCCTTGTCAAGACGTTTCGTGCCAATTTATTTCGATTTATAATGAATTTTGAAAACATTATTTTTGAAAATATTGGTAATAACTGGTCAATTTGACCCGTTACGAATCTAAGTATAGCTACAATAATGTTAACTAACTATGTTCTCAAGTATTTAGCGATGAAAGTATTTTGTGCAATGAAGTTACACTTGTAGCGGCTCTGTAATAGTTATCAATTTTAGTAGAAAGGCTAGTGTGTGAATGTTTTCCCCTATGTTATCGATAACTATATACTTTTGGCATTTAGTAACAACAATGACTATTTCAATAATAACATCTTTATTCTAATTCTATCTTATAGGTGACTATATGATCCCCAAGGGCACAACTGTGACTACGATACTTGGGGCGTTGCACAGAGACCCTAGATTCTTCCCGGAACCGGAAGAGTACCAGCCAGAGAGATTTTTGCCGGAGAACCAGAACGGGCGGCATCCATATGCGTACATACCATTTTCCGCTGGTATGAGGAACTGTATAGGTTAGTATACATCATCATTATATTGCTTATCTATTAGGTTGTGCTTATACAGTCTTGGAAATTCATTTATAAGTGGAAATTATATTTATATGTACGCTCACACGCGCGCGCGCACGCACACACACACACACACACACACACACACACACACACTCACACACACACACACACACACACACACACACACACACAC
>JAVCKZ010115455.1:0-22878 GCA_034780755.1 Lepetodrilus elevatus | reverse complement strand
TTTTGTTTTTCATTCCATGAAGTATTTACCGAGATAATCTACGAAATAGGGGGGTCAATGCATTTCATGCCAAACTTTAACTAAGCTTGGCGTGTGCAGTACTCGTAACATGCACACTTTACGACATACGAGTGCAGTAACAGGGATGTGTACATCATACTAATAATTCTATATTTTTAACTTAGAAATGTCTCTTGTTGATATATATTTTTTTTAAACACAGAATCTTCATAATATTAATATTTGGTATTGTTTAAACTCGTAATGACCGTCATAGTTTTAGCATTAGCATGATTTACAATACAACTCCCAATATAAATATTTTCTAAGAATACACAAATATCGTTCATGAATGTCGCCCTTTAAATGACTGCATCAGACCATATACATCGTCTGAAACACATGGTCATTGTCTACTAACACCAGTCAATGTATAGCAGGGAAAGACCATGACTTCCAGAACATAGATCATGTATTATATAACAACGATTCATTATCAAGCCATTCAAATCGAATGAAATAACGACTGCCGTTCTATGCATGGTGGTTTGAATAAACCCAGCTCGTACAAGCATTGGGTTAGTAAATACCAGTGAATTCATTATTCTACTGTCTTCATCTCTGTACACTACACAGAAACAAGTATCACAAACGTAACGATATCAGAGAAACCTGGTAAACAAAAAACGTAACAAGTAGCCTAATATGTGTATGCATTGAGAGGCTAAATAGCAGAACATGTAGAAAGACTGCTCTTATCAATATGATGGATAGATCTATGTACAATTCATCACGTCGAAACAAGTCAACAAAAACAAACATTATTGCACACATAAGCGATATATACTTTTATGTAACTAAATATATAAGCAATTGTTCTTGTTTCTTTGTTCAACTAACGAAAAATAAAGAGTATACTATCGGAAAATAAAAACTAACAAAAACATTGAAAGTTGTTTTTATCACGTACACGTTAATTCGAGTCTGTGGGAACTCGGGTTAAGTCATAATTAGTTGGCAAAAAAAACGCACGCATAAAATAGTAATTCTGATTCTGGAATTCCAGTCAATTTCCGGCGAGGGTTTCTACAAAATGAGAAACCACAATTAGAAGTGGAATTCCAATTGGATACAGTTTTCATTATCGTTCCATTTGGTGTGTATGGGGGTTAGGGTGGGGTTGCAGTAAAATCTAACACCGCGTTGAATGTTGCTGCAGTGCCATGGGAAATTCAAACATAAAGCATGTCACCAGAATAAATTAAATGATTTATAGGTAACATTGAGTCATAGCATGGACATTCCTACATACTAGTAGGCTACTAATTATGTCGATATACTAATTGTAAGGAACTCAGAATCGAAAGCATCAATGTAACACCCGTTACTACAATGATAGTGATTTTAAAACATACTTTTATGCAGACACGAATAAGGATTGGTAATCAAGCTAGAAGCTTAATTAAATACCGCTCCTCAAAAAGGACGCATTATACAATGATAATCAGACATAGATAATGACATGCTGATTATAGAAGTCATAACAACTGTTGTTCCTGTCTTATATCTAGAGCAGCAGCAATGTTATAACGACAGCATGAGGTCACAATAGCGAAACTGCCATAAGAAAACGTCATCCCGGTTCCCAGGGGTTACGATCCACTTCTCTACTCTACGCGACTAGAGAAGTGGAGAAGTGGAGAAGTGGATCGTAACCCCTGGGAACCAGGATTAAGAAAACGTAGGCTATGCTACAATGCTACTAGTCATAAACAAAAGAATTACATGAAATCACAATCATGATGGAGGTAGACGTTATCACCTCACAATCATGATTGATAATAAATGAGAAACCATCTCCAAAGCCAATATCGTAAATCTATTACTCAGATGAGCAAAGACAGTGTTTAGAGGTAATTTTAAAAGTGCTATGAATAATCTGCAAGAAAGAAAATCTCACTGGTTATTTCTTTATTGTCATTTTTCTTGTTATGCTGTGTGGTTTGTTTTCAACAAATATTGGATTTCCGCGATATCTCAATCTCATAAACGATCTCGTTGATCAATAACACGTAAAGCAATAGTAATATTACAGGGATGGAAGAACACCATTGGATAGCAGCCAACTGGGGAATACAGTAATAAATATGTGAAAATCAGGAAATTGAAATGGCACGAGCTGCATTTGTTGGATAAGGACGACAGCTGTAAAGTAGAAACTAGCACCTATAGATACTAAATGGTTCCATATGTTCCTTAATAAAGGTAAGACAACGAGAACACGCAGTATCATTCACTTTATATTAGTTAATTAGAGATGGATTTTGAAAATAAATAGTATGCAATTGAATAAGCAAATTGTAAATAACTTGAGGCCTAAATATTATCATTTTGGATTGATTTCCTATCGATATTCTCCGATACGGATTTGAAATACAAAACGAACATTAAAAAAGGTCCAGGATGTACTTGCTATATAGTACTGGTAGTCACTGGTCCTATTATAGAACATGTGCACCGTCATGGTATGGAGCAATCTCAATAAAATCATGTCTCATCTGTCACTCCTTAGATATGTCCACCATTTATAGATCCGTCAGAGACTTGACCTTCCAAAGAGGCCGACACAACAGGGGAAATACAGAGAGGTGATTTTTATGAGATTGTAGGTCACTCACAACTTGATCAACACATTTTTATTTTCTTATTTGAAGTAATGTATATTCACTGTCGGTGTTCTCAATGGATCGGCTCATAACGCTCAATGAATATACTGTCACGCGCCATAGATAGGTCAACGTGGGTTTACTATATTGTCGTCTGAACCCTGCTTCTGAATACGTCAGGATATCCCACTACAACGAGGAAGTCATGTAACCCTCCCATGTAACATACGTTGACCGATCACGACAAACAACACACATGACGTGTGGCCCCGACATTCATTGTTAACCCTAATTAGCCTCGTGACCGGACTTTCACCTTTGTAATGACATACATCTACACAGGACAGTTCCCGGGGCAGTTTACCTGGACCCGTGTACGCCTGTCTCCCACTACCAGACTATCTGCGGGTGTGTACGCCTGCCTCCCACTGCCAGACTATCTGCAGGTGTGTACGCCTGCCTCCCACTGCCAGACTATCTGGAGGTGTGTACGCCTGCCTCCCACTACTAGACTATCTGCAGGTGTGTACGCCTGCCTCCCACTGCCAGACTATCTGGAGGTGTGTACGCCTGCCTCCCACTACCAGACTATCTGCAGGTGTGTACGCCTGCCTCCCACTACCAGACTATCTGGAGGTGTGTACGCCTGCCTCCCACTACCAGACTATCTGGAGACTGACTCATACGCCTGCCTCCCACCATACCAGACCGTCTGCAAACTAGTGCATGTTTGTTATGTTTGTCAGCCACATGCATGTCTATTAATGGAATCTGAAAAGTTACATGATGCCTGGTGTGGGTCTGGGAACAATTTGAGAGAACCAGTCGCTTCCTTTCACTTCTGATACTTATCTCTAACACAGATTCCCGACATTGGGGTCTTCCTACGTCTCTGTAGCACACACCGTGGTGATATGCGTGCACATGAATCTACTGGTTACACGGAGCATAAGACACGAGTTGTATTTGTTTACAGAAATACCAGGTTTAATATTGAGCAAGATGGCCGACTGGAAGATGAGACAAAGGCAGATCTAGAGATATGTAATACATGTACACCTGCAGTACAGTTCCGTATAGCCTCGTATACATGATGCTATCTTCTGTACACATGACATGTGAGTGTGAAAGCGTGTCTCACAATGAGGAGACACGTCAATGACGTCATATATGACAGTGTCTTGGCAAGAGTGTCTAATAGTTCGTTCACTGTATAGACAGTGTAGTAATTTAGTTGGGAAAATATGGTAGGCCTGTACAATAATGTACAACGCAGGATATCAAAGGTTGAACCATGTTGAATACTCGACCATGCTCGACTAAGGTAGACAGATAACTTTACACGGTGTATTATAATAGACATTGTACTATAGCCGACACTCCGGGCGGCTACAGTACATCCGTAAGCACTGCTTTAGAATTACTATGCTTGCAGTCTCGCATTTATAATTCACTCATAAGTAAAAGATTCAATGAAAACCATCATATAAAATTGTCTATTTAAAAACCAATATGCTGTAACTGCAGTGGTTAAATACTGTACATCGAGATTCCACAAAAAAAAACATATTTGAAACTGGCAAGTCATTGGCATGCTGATAGGAAGAACATTACAGATATTACATATCACAACCACGTATACTCATGGACTAATTTAGACCCCCCTTCTGACAAGGAACTCCTCCGACAACTCGGTGTTAGAATTCCATGGAAACCTCCCTTTCGATTATACGGTCGCTTTCCGCTTCTTTATCTGGGAAATGGAGGAGGTGATAACATTGTCAGGAAGTGTTCGTGAAACGTCTCCCTTATATATTTCCGCTCGTTACAGGTTTGGATTGCACTAGTCTGCACTGGTTGGCTGTGAACAACTAGTGAAGTCACCCCGAGTACCCGGTGCGTGTATAACTAGTGCTGGCAATAACATGTGGCTGTACAGGCTGGCTATATATATACACATACTTGGTATCTAGAAGATTTGACAGTGACAGCTAGGTATATTGTTGAATACTAGACATGTCCGATAGCTTTAATTATACGGTATACATGTATAGGTAAATAACTGAAAGCCCCAATGCTCTGTAGGTATCACAAGCAATGTTGTATTTCAGTGACTGTCATACATAGCAAAGGAACGCATATATCCCATCCCAAAATAACACGTGCACGCATCATTATTCTTCCGTATTCATTTAAATTTCAATTCTAATCTTAGTAAATAAATAAATTCGCTAAATTATAAACTTATTAAAGAAACACAAACATTTCGAATAATTTTGTTCTTGCAACTAAAATCATAAATGCAATATATTTATGAATTTTACCCGCTGATATCAGGCTATCTAAGAAAGAAAAAACAGTATTGGAATAACTATTAACCATCGGAAACGTGCGCCGCACTCGATCAAACACGTGATCACAAATAATTAATAGAACGCAAATTACTCTCCAAATTAAGAGAGAATCGTCTGATTCTATTTCAGTGGTGCTGGGCTCCAAATAAGTTCATTAATACTTTAACGTTATTGATAATATAATAATAAATAACCGTAACAGCTCTAAAATGCGTACAATCGTAAACAACACGTACATTTCATGATTCATATCGTAATTTCACTTTTATGGATCTTTCCCATGAGCGTTTTCATAGCAGGAGAGCTGACAATATACACGATATCGATGAGGTAGGTTATAAATACAGGTTAATACTCTCTGCTACTATAGGACTGTCCTCCATCCTCAAATTTCAGGGTATATGTATCCGTAATACATCGGTAGAGCCGACACAAATACGCCTGATTTAGCACGCACGGCCGAGATGTTATACCTATTCTATATCATAGCATTCCTTGACTCCGTCGACAAGAATAACTATTAGTAACCATGGAAACAACCAATAATTACTAACAGGAGACGCCGAGATCATAACATTTCGAGTTAATAACAACACCTATATACATATATACACTTTCACACTCCATGAATGCAAAATAATAAAATAAAAACACTATTGTCCTGTAAAGCACCAAATGTAGCCGTAACTAGTTTAACTAGAGCCATCATATGGAGATAAAAATAATGCTTTGTATATATGCACATGGCATGTATTTATACCAATGCTCAGAGTGTATACTAGTATGTATATAACAAGAAGGTAATATTATATAGTAAGAAGGTAATATTATATAGTAAGAACGTCCATGGTAAAAGTCGATCGTATACTACAACTTCAAGTCCTGTTTAAAAGCATGATGAACCCCACTTGCAACTGAACTTTAACTCTCTCCCTGCTGCAGGCAACCTGACATGCCCTACAGAGCAGTGCCTATGCCTAATCCAGCAGGGAGAGGGTTAATATCTAACTTTATATTCAGAAATGGACGAGGTGGCACATCCGGTGAACAGATTTTGACGCTGTTGCTCCGATATTCATAATGAAGATGTTTGAGTCGGTCGTTAGAATACAAACCAGCTTGAGTATGATAAACGAACATTACCATGGATGTTCTTGTAATACTAAATATAATAAACAGTGCAGTACATATTTAGCTGAACAATCTTTAGAAGGTATCGTATGAATTAGCAAAACACGACACATATCAACATGTGAAAGTGAGCATTATTATGAGGTAATTCAATAGGTCAGTACAGATGTTGAACAATCATACATACGTGCTATGGAATACAGCAGTTCGAAAAATATGAATTACAGATGTTATTCCTACATTCTTCTGTTTTAACCTGATCTGACACTAATGTATATTAATGATAAATACTAGATATATATTTAGATTGAAATAGCACATTTCTTTTCGTACTCAAGTGTAACAATGTACTGAATTTGTCCTCTATTCTACCACTTATCATAATCATGTTACATTATTATACATAGCTGATGTCTTCACATTATATATAGCTAATGGTATGATGTCACAGTGCACATGCACAGCAGCTTAATCTTTGGCGTTCTACTTGTATTGTCTTCGATACTGAATCTATACCGTAGACAATTTACCATGAATCATGATGATCTTAGTCTTACATTGCTTAATCAGATTCATATAATTATGTCACGAGGTGAGGGGTATGACCGTATGAATACAGATCTATCAGACGTCATCCAGGTCGCTTTTAGTCACTATATATAATATAATAGGTCTACATACTGCTAGTCATCTGTGGTAATAGTACCCTGTGACAGCCTGGAGATATCCTTGTGAAAAGTCTCAGAGCGTATTCAACTAATATTCATCATCTACTGTATCACGTATATATATAATTTCACTCATTTCAATATTCAATATTTGAAGGTCGCTGGTCATGAGAAACCATTGAGCAAATCGAATAGATCAACGTGAATAAATAATTGGCATAAACAAACTAGATGTTTACTTATTGATACACCCAAGGCTCACTCGACTTACAAAAAGTGCATCCACGAATTTTCCGCTTCGGTAGGGACTGTTTTAGCGAAGCACTCAAACACATAGTTTTTATCATCATTGTTATCCCAGTATACCTTGCCGTTCGCCTTGTACGAGATTGCAAACTGCAGGTTGCATCCCACGTCGAAATTAGCAGGCGCCACGAGACTGAAAGAGAATCTATCCGAGGGGCCGTCGCACGAATTCTGAATATATGACGCGGCGATGTCGTGGAAGGTGGCCCAGGTGTTGGTGGAGTATCGAACCCGGACCATCTTGTTGAACGATATATTTGACACTCGAATAACACCCGTTATGGTCAAACCTGTTATAACAGCGTTTTCTAAGCAAACTTTTTGAGTCACGACTTTCTTCACGAAGTCCTCATCTGCCCCAGGCTGTGAAAAGCAGGCGGTGAGATACTTGCTGCCCATGGACACTCGATCCTCTGCCAGGCCAATACGTAGATCTGCCAAGGCGGATGCTGGTACCTTCGGTGGGGTATCCATATTAACGATATTCCTCACAGATTCCAAATCCAATCCCATGGCGTCAGCAAAACGGACAACTTTTTTTCTGCTGGGCGTACCTGGGGGAGTTTTGTTTGTTCTCAGGGAAGAGGATTTTCTTAACTCACCTCTAGAAAAGTTGAATTCATTGTCCTCGTAAAGGGGACTTTTGGAAGAGGAATAGTTCAGAATAGCTTCTTCTGTTGTGGGCTGGAGGAACGGGGCCTTGTCTATTACTATGTTTAATTCAGGTTTTCCATTGACATCTTGCTCGGCAATGGTCTGCACGCCTTCTTGCACGCCTTCTTGCGCGGCAATGTTCTGCACGGCTTCTTCAAGCCTCTCTTTGCGACCTTGATTGGACGCATCAAGGTCAGATCCTTCGGGACTACAACTTATACCTTCATCTAAAGTGCGTAAATCACCGTTCACTTTGTCAGTCTCTAATGCATCAGTCATCACGTTCACATAAATACCTGCATCGTCGCTTGGGGTATCGGATCCCGTTTGGGAGTTTTGTCTCTCAAAAGACGGCACCCTTTCCGGATCCACCGACGATCCGTGGTCCACATATTGGGAGCTTGAAGCCTCTTCTTCTGCCATTGCCCTTAAAAGATGCATATACAGAATGCGATCCTTTTGGGCGCGAGCAGTGTGCACGAACGACGAACTGATGCTGTATTCGTCTAGGCCGATGTCTCCGGCGTACGACAAATTACGTGGAAGGAAAGCTGACACATCTTTTTCTTCATATTCATCGTTATCGCCGTTCATCGTGATTGCAGGTCTCTGCACATGTCCGGTTGATACTATCCATCCTGTTAGTAAGAAGTATCCAAACGAATCAGCTGGTCCGATCCCTATAACCCGGACAGACCGTATCGACTTCCCCTCAGTCCCAGAGTGCCGAGTCGAGAGCTGACCGTTAGCTCAAGGTCACCCGGCTTACACGAGGGTTTGTTGATAATCCCACCGCTCCCCGCCTCGACTCGTGTTTTAGGCGCGTAAATAATAAGTCATATAGTTGTGTGGCTCTTACATATTCTATCTACGAAATCGAATGTAGCTCCCTAACTTGAGAAGGATATATTCCCTGTGTAGAAAGTCATTGAAGGTTATTCGCCGATGTTCGTGGCCCTGAATATATTACTAGGTCGCGTGACGTCACAAAGCGTAACCTTTGCGGGTTCAGTAAGGTCAAAGGGTACCAGTTGTAAACATTGCCACGTGCTAGAAAGATCCGGAAATATATGTCGCGACAGTGAATGATATCAACAGCTTGTTTTAGGCTTGGACGAACGCAGTGAAGCAGCTGATAACAAAATGTTATCTGTATGATGTGCTTAAAATAATGTTGTTTTATTCACTGAGTAGACGCAACGGGGGTTGAAATGGTAGGCTAAATTTGCAGTTGTTTAGTAAACAATAGCTGCCAGTGTCGTGTTATATATTACCAATGCTCACAACTATACGTTATATGTTATGTACTCACAGTAGATACTATAATACTATTAATTAAACAATACATACATTCAGAAATATGCACCTGACTTAAGTCTTAGACAGGTTAAACAAGCATACTAAATGTGACATTAATTACTATTGGATGAAAATGTACACATAGTAGTATAATAATGCATTTACCAAAGATTAGAACGACGTATAGGCCTAAAAGCGTCCACGTTCTATGAACATATTGCCATAAGTGTTATCCTTTTATTTTCCTTCAAAGGAGGGGAATACGTGTGCCGGAATCTTAATTATACACTGCAGTATTTAGTATATATCAGCTTGTTTTGACTGCGTGTACCGAACGCAATAGTGATTGTGTGTGAGCGTCGGTCTGCCACACAGTTATAACGATCCATTAAAAAAAATGTTACCTATGACACCCAGGCTGTACATAATTCCTCATGGCCTTCCACGGCTAAATAGCATTGTGAGTGTATGGGTCTGTGTTGAATGTCAGATATAATTGTGTGTAAAATATAACCACGATTACTAACTGAATAAATGCGAGTCATAGGACAAATACCGTGATACTGCTCTTGTCACTCCATCAACAACATATATAGGCGTATGGCATGACCTGTATTGTGAACGTGTCCAGAAAATAATAGTTATTTATTTATACTTTGTGAGAGAAAAACAACACCGATGCTCTATTATATTGATAACTCAAGAATCCTCTAGATGTACAGGGTCATATGAGACTTGTTATATATGTATAGCCTATACATAAATATAAACAGTCTTATAATGGCCAGGTACAGCTAGGGGATTCTCGAGCTATTATATTGAGTGCAGAAACTACTCTCTATATATATATAAATGACGAGTATAGCTGTTCCAATAGTGAGAAGTGGAAGGATATTGGCGACGGCGAGGTGAATCATCATATGAATACCTATTACATATACATATGTATTATATAGGCTAATGCCGGGCCTAGTGGCGATCTTATTTCACGTCACCTATACATGAAGCATTGTTCAAAATGAAACCACTGGTGTTAGTTCATACCTGGTCCATACGTGAAAAATGCGGAAAAGACGTCTAGAACATTGCCATTGACGGCGACTGGGGAGAATGAGTGACGCTGCGAGGGAGGTGGAACTAAACAACGTGGCGAGTAGAACCTGTACATGTGTTTATATTTTATTTAATATGTGTTGTATTTCCTAGAACTAGTGTTTTAACTTGTCAGTTCTGTACACAACAGACGTGTGAATTTATATGTGGCAGTACTATCGACCACTGAGTGATCATCTGTGATCATAGTATGCCTTTAATACAAGACAACCCGTTTAAGAGGATCTGGATACCACTAATGTGCAAGGCGGTGGAATATTGGTTCAGTAGTCGCAACGTAGGAGCTCGATCAGCGTCTGGGAACAGTGATTAGAGCCCCGACGTCGAGTATACATTCAGAAATTTACATATTTAGGATACTCAAAGTGTCAGTGATTGAGGCATCAGCCGGGTATTGAAGCAGACACTTCCAGTACAACGGGTTGCAACACACAGTCGTATACTGTATTCCAGCTGTATATTGGTCATGCCTGGTAAAATCATGGCGTAAGCCCCGATTTACGCCCAGACTACAGTACGACTCTTTGTGATAGCATGCCTTACCTGCAGCGAGAACTGGGCATGCAATGTACATAGCTAGAAGTCGTGCTGGTCGGACTGTAGTATTATTTCACCCATCCGGAATACTCTGCAGGACGTCTACAATAAATGTCTCCATCTTTCTGTTGACCTCTACTTTGACCAGTGGTCGTGATGTCTTTCAGAAACTTGTCCATGTATGTATCCCAAAGGTTTTAAAACTTCAGTGCACATGTAAACATAAAACTAGTGTGACTATGGCCCAAGTTTGTTATCCTGTTTATTGTGAGAGGAAAACCTCAAATAACGTGTATGATATTTAGCATAGGCTATCTAAAGATGATAACCGCATACAATAGAGCATGGAACTGCATATAAAAAAAGCATACCAGGTTAATATCTATAGTAGGACATGATAACAAACAAAACTATTATAAGATATAAATTTATTGTATACTGTATAGTATATACACACACCAAAAAAAGTATTTCCATATCAATAAAATAACATTAGTCAAAAGATTGTATAACTCTGGATATTTGATGATTGTTTAGTCTTGATTAGGTTTAGACAACAGGGATTACAGTAATTAATCCAGTAAAATACCAGTGGAGTATTCATCAATACACGGAGGAAATAAATGCCTGAAGGAAGATACAGTCATAAATACGAAACCAATTTACGAAACTGATGAATCAAATGTAAGGTTGAGCATTCTCAAGTAAATCCAAGAAATGGAATCTGATAATTTCTTCATCTATTGAGTTGTTTCCGTGACTAGAAAATAGTTCTACATTGTCAAATAGCTGTGATACGATATGACACTTATTATATGACACTTATTTAATCATGATAATGTCAATAAATTTACTAATTAATATCAATTAATAGTTGACTAGTTCAATTATCCTTAAGAGAAAATACACACAGATATGACTATCGATACAATGAAGTCTTGATTTCTAATGAAGCATGTGATAAATAAAGTTGCGAGTGATGACATATATAAGTAAGTGGCACCTATGTGACTGACACACTCTCATAGCTCAGCTCCCCCTTTAACAACAGGGGTCATATTATATTTTTTCCAACTGGAAAAGAAGTCAGATTAAAGAACACACAAGTGTAAGTTAAATGCATAATGTTTGTTATAATAAATACAGAATGAAATCATTCTACGAGTGGCACTATCACATCATGGTGTGTAGAGATTCGACCGTCGGCGTTAAATGGATGTGGTTTGTTTCGAATCTTTAGGATACACACGATGACATGATCTCACCAGGCTTGGATAATACTGATATAAAATCCTAGCATGTTCAACTTCTTGTAAGACAATCCATCAGCCACGTTGTACGTCTAAGTGAGGCAACTGGTTTTTGATCATGGCCGTGACTTCTCAATAACTAACTTCCCATGTCCGTACATCTGACCCACAATGACCTGAAGCAAAGGGAAACATTTTAACATCTATACACTTAAAGATTCCATGATTTTTAAAACATATTTTCTCCATAATTACAATGGAATAGATAGAAAAGTTGTTAAGTTAGCAGAGACAGATATATGAATATATTGGGTTGGGGGGGGGGAGCTTATGTCATGATCATTGTTGTTTAAGGAAAACTGCTGTGGATGGGTACCCGGTAGGATGATAAGGAATTGTCAGTATTAACCTTCTAGCACCTGAAATGGCATCCTCTCACAGCAGGGGTACTTTATTACGCTCAGGAATTGCTGCATAGTACCACACTGAATGTAATTAAAGGTACCCCTGATGTGCGAGGATGCTGAAATAACAACTTGGATTATATACTCCCCAAGGAGTTGAGAAGGTATGACTGGTAATAGTAGTGCTTTGAACACACACCTTGTGCATGTTTTTTTTTATTAGTCTTTAGAGTGATATAATTAGAAATTATTGTATTTTCATCAATGTTTATTTTAATTTCGGGTGAAGCCTTTCTGCCATGTTGAGAGTGAATCAGGTGAGTGTAGAGGTGACGTCCCACCTGTCTTTTAATCATGTCCCGAGTCCGTGTGGCCTCCTCCAGGAGAGAGTCGATCTTCACCGGATCCGATACAGTCTTGTTCTCATGGAAGCAATCTTTTGTTCTTCTTAATGCGTACATTCTGAATAGGAATATAATACAATTTAGATAAGTATGTGTAGTGTAGTATATTATAAATATAAATGTAGAATCTAGTAATTTTAATAGAATATAAATATATTACTTCAATTGACAAATATTTACAGGTAGAGTTTGTAGTTAATACATTTTCCATGTGCCCTTTTAAAATCAAGAATAGTAAAATAAATAATTTGATTAAATAATTTATAAATTATTGAAAGTAGTCAAATTTAGCTATTTAACAATATTAATATTATACTATGAGCACGAAGAAATATAATTACAATTATGAATTTAATGTAAGTGTTTCATTGATTTTTCATTTAATTAATTACGATATTCTTAACAGTAAATTGTTGATAATCATGATTGAAATCATTATTGACTTCCTTCCTAAGTTACTACTAGTACAACAGTACTAACAACAACCTGAATTGAAGACGTAATTATGTTGGCTAGCCTGGAAGAAGGATAAATGATTGTTCATTTTTTTCTGAAGTATTGTATTTGAGATCTTATTGTACTATCCCATTCAAGTTACCAGGTTTTAATTGTTCGTATTCAGCAAAAGGTTCAAGGTGAAAACATTGAAGTGCAGGAGTTGAAAACCAATAGTACTTGCCATGCAATAAGATATCCTAACGTCTGCCTAGTATACCAGGATACAGGATCATATTACAGGTTGCGTATATTTCAGTTTCGCCGACTTAAATAAACACAAATAATCTCTAGATAGAGCTGTTTACACACATAAACATTACCATAATTTAGGCTTTTAATATTTTCTAATAGAAATGTTCATAGCTCAAACTTATTTAAATGACTGCACTTTGTGCCATTCACGCAACTGTCACGGCGGGTAACCATCATGAGTAGCGTGGCAACGCATGAGTCGCTACCAGCTCTACAGCGGCTGTAGTCGGACAATGTGATCTCTGTTTTCATATGCTTTTTGTATATCAGTAGAATCAGAGAGTAAGTTAGAAAATAATCCTTGTACCGACCTTTACGAAATTACGTAACAAATATGACAATGCCTTTAAGTTCTACGTATCAGATTTCATCTTAGTGCACATGTACTGTTCATAGTAATATTTCCCTCGTTTCTTTATAATAATAGACAATCAAGAGCAGACTCCGAGATTACGCAATTTCATGCTCAACTCATGTTCACAAATCCCCATAGAAAATTTTGAGCGTGGGCATGAAATTGTATTCAATTAAGTTTCAGGCATAATCTTGAGGCCAAGACCACCATTGTTCATTAGGAAAATAGTACAAGGAAACACATCAGGCCAAGCATAATGTGTATGTGTTTCAGGTTCTCCAGCTGTCTCATCAAACCATTTAGCCTGTCACTCAAAGCTGTTTTCCCAACAATAGGTAAAACATGGTTTTATGTGAAACAAATTCTTTTTAATTTGGCCTAATATTGAAATTTTAAACATGAGATCTATTTTCGTGATCTGATAATCACGATACAGAAAGCAATGTCAGATAATATAAAATCTGCAATGTCATCGTCAGTTAGGGGGAAAACTATGAACTCTCTTAGTAGACTCTATGCAATGATGCAGTGAATAATTTAACCAGGATTTATTTTTCATTCCCTTGGGGCGTATACCGGTAACAAAAGAAATAATTATTGGAAAATACATCCAAGCAAAGATGATTTGTAATGTGCGCAGATTGATCAAATGCACATTGTAACACATGACAACTAGTGTTTGGATAAGTTTACAGCCGTTGTCGCTGGAGTGACCTCCTCAAACAATTAAGACAAACTAGGATGTTTGTTCCTTTTACGAAGAATGTTAACATGCTTAAAGCCCTGTGTATAAAACTCCAGCAATTTCACTGCCAGACATGAGGACTAATGAGTCTGAGAAGTTACCAGTCTTCACATGTAAACAAACAAACAAAACAACACATGTAGGCATGCAAGGCTAAAACTTTACGAGTTCTCACTGAAACTGACCCGTCGTGGGCATGCGGACAGGCTCTATTTAGAACAATGTTAAGATTTCCTTATTAACTCTGCTTATAGGTTTTCATCTCAGTATACTTCAAAGATACTGTTGAATAAAAAAGTGTCCATGCTCTAGTATTTTATCTTAACTAAACGTTCCCTTCAGCTCATACTGCTTCACACATTAGCATGGAGTCGTGTGTTTTAAATAATATTTGTATTTATTTATTTTAAGGCTCTATAAATTTGTTATCAATTTTATATTATTGATTAATCATGCTTTATGTGTTTACATCACTGTAGGAAATTCACCTATGGATACACAGTTTTCGAGGAGAATTTTGAGGTTTGGTGTTGTGTTGTTTTCCACCAGAGTTAGCAGCACAGTTCCACCAGAGTTAGCAGCACAGTTTGCTCCCACAGCCTTCATAGGGATAGGAGTAGTATGGCCGGTGAAGTGACTTATAGCAAAGCATGGGACTACCTGTCCATAAACTGGGCCAAAACAAATGTCATGCCATTCAATGGCTATATCTTAATTTTGGGGCATTGTAAGGATAAAATAATTAGAAGCAAATGTCCTGGTTACAAGAAAATATAGCAAAACCATATTCTGAAGATTGTACAATCTAGAAGTTAGTAGAACGTTACACATGGTTACACGAAAACCGAAGCTATTCAGAAAAGGCGTGTTTGGGTGGCAACCATGCGGTGAATTAAAGAAAACTCTTCACGTGACATTATTCAGACTTGACTTTATCTTCACTGGCATATCAATAATCGACAACTCAGCATACCTGTAGTTGTAATCAGTAAATTTCTTCGCCTCACGCAGTAACGATCTGTAGAGTGCAAGCACCTGGGACCTGGAGGTCGCCATTTTCTATTATTCCGGAAATAGAATAGTTTTATTTCTTTTCATATAGAAGAGTTCTAATTTACGACAACATATTGTTTAGTTTCATTATATTCTTCACTTCAGCTACGTACATCACGCCGGTTATAGCTCATATATAATACATTCATTAATATGGCTAGCATAGCTCTATTCTTGTGGGGAAATGTATACGTATTTACAAGCTGACATATGTCGTAAACATCATGCATTTCCGTTTATGTTAAAATGAGTGGAGGCGAAGAACAAGTACATTTGTTGTTGTGAATATTTGATCCAAGAATGCTACAAAGGCACGTCACCTTTACATATTATCAGCAATAAATATGTGTTAAACTATTGATTTCAGTATTTGCAATATAACCTACATGATGTAGTTATCATGTAAATTGTAATACTAAAACAAGGGACGTTTTTGCTCAAATTCCTGAGACCTTCTGTCTGAATCCTGGGTGCTGCTCACACTCAACTTGCTGTCAAATAAGTAGCCATGCATCAGTGGTCAACGTAACACACAGTGACTACACACTGCTCAGTGGCAATGCTTTAAGTGCTACAGGTGGTCTTTAAATATATGCAATCCTCTGATCTAATGCCTGTCAGTTCCAGTAAGACGACGAATAAGGGTAATTTCATCAGCATTAGGTCATATCTTAAAATCAATAGGTTATGATATATTTCCAGGTGCATTTATGTCACATACCATGGGGGCTTAAAACAAAACAAAACAAAATCACCCAAATGGAATATACATGATACATTGTCAATGTTGCGATTGTGTATACACACTATATGTTTCAAAAAAACTTGTTTAAATCAATATGATCAAGTTACATACTTATTGATCATATATAGATTGCAATGAGGTAAGCTTATCCATCTATCTCTGGCGTGCAAGCTCACACTATAGACATGATAGATACGGCATAACAATAGTGGTATAAAAAATACCACCTATTGTTAGAATAGTACAGTGTTCGAATTAATAGGGGGTCCGGGGGTCATTTGAAAATCTACAATGTTAAAGGTATCTGTGTGACCCCCTAAACATTTAAGATTTTATCACCATTAATATTGGGCCTATGGAGAATGACACCTTTATTATTTTCTGTATTTCGAACACTGCAGTAGTCATGGTAGTAGGGTACTTGGTTATTCTTTGAAGTTGAAACCTGTGATTGGAAAACTGTGTTACATATTCTGATTCAAGTTATCATTGTCTGACAAATATGTTTTTTCTTTTAGATTTGTTACTGTCTAATCTAGAAATATCTTGTATAATAAATAGTTGTTACTCATCTAGAAATATCTTGTTACTGATCTAAAAATGTGATGTCCGGACAGGCGGACACTGGTCGACACCATTCTGACTATAGATAATTTAGAACAGTATTATGTTTAGGACGGCACTGTCATTTGTGATACAGGATGGTATAATAACTATTGTTATTAGATTTATTTTACAATTGTTGCCCTAATTAATACTAAAATAAAATAAATAAATATTTCATGCACAATTTTACACTTTAAATTTTACACTTAAGTGAGATTTTTTTCATTTATATGCAGCAAGTTATGCATCATTGCATTACAAAGATCTTGACTTGTGCCATATAGCCCAAACAGGATACACTGTTGTTTTAAAATTGGTAATTTTTATCTTTTCTTTTCTAAACTCATTCAGATTCCTTTATCATGTTATTTTCCTTTCAGGATGCATTTCATGCAGCTTGGGTTCTGCCTTGCCAAGCATCCTAAATTCCACAGCCATATCGTGTGTATGGTAAAGCGATGTGCCAGCAGCATCAACCAGAATCAAACCCAGACTGCCGGTCCAGCGACTATCGACATTCTCAATCAGACGTTCAAAGCGGACAGCTGGACTAACATTAATCCAGGCCTCGTCACCAAACTGGGCAGAAACCTGCACCTGCAACATCACCATCCTCTTTACCTGATCAAGAAACGAATCGAAAACTTCTTTTACAAACGTTACAAAAATCGAGTTAGCAATCCGCTGTTTTCTGTGTACGACAGACTTAGCCCAGTGGTGACATTGGAGCAGAATTTTGACAGTTTACTGGTGCCGCCCGACCATGTGAGTCGGTCTCCGTCTGACAGTTACTACGTCAATGCTGAGCACATGCTGCGAGCCCACACCTCCGCTCATCAGCTGGATCTCATACGCTCCGGCTTGGATGCATTCCTCGTGGTCGGCGATGTGTATCGACGTGATGAAATAGACGCCAGTCATTACCCAGTGTTTCACCAAGTGGAGGGCGTGCAACTATTTAAGGAGAATACGGTATGACCCTGTGTCGAGTTATTCTATCCAATTAGAGAACGGGACCCGAGATTACGAAACTTTGTGAGTATGATTTCATGCTCAAGCTCAGATTTTATATGGAGATTTGTGAACAAATCTTTTGAGTTGAGCATGAAGTCGTATTCAGAAAAGTGTCGTAATCTCGGGGCCAGATCTGGATGTCAATAATGCTAATGGCTGAATCTATGAATACGATATGAATTAAGATCAAATTCTTCAACCATAATGATAATATGGCATACAAATCCAGTCTGCCGGTGATATTTTGAATCTATTCCAAACACTGGTTGAGTGACAGAAGTATTGACTCTGCTATAACTCCATGTTTCAGCTGTTTCAGAATGTGTCTGACCCGACCAATCTGCGTCTGTTTGAGAACGGTAAACGCCAGCCGGAGAAACAGGCGTGTCACACAATAGACGCCGTCAAGCTGACAGAACACAGTCTCAAGCTGTGCCTAGAGGACCTCAGTCTCAGCCTCTTTGGTCAAGGTCAGTTGTTGCCATGGATACTCATGATCGATAAATAACCAGTCAATTCGAGCCATTGGAGGTCACTTGTAAGTGCTTACGTAATGGGATTTTTAAAGTTTACATGTTTTTTTTATCATTTATTCATTCTTTAATACTTCTTTTCTTTTTCATTTTAAATTTTATTTATTTATTACCAAGTAAATTGTCTTACAAATACAATGCACATCACATAATTTGTTATATATGTTGTTGAAACTAACCTTTGAAAATGTCCCAACTACCCATATCAAAACTGGTGGCCACAGGGTATTTTAAACACAGTTACATTAAGAAATATATTGCTTTGGTTGCCTGTTGATACTACTGTTGTACAATGTACCCGTCTTGTCTGTTTGCTGTCTGTCTGTCTGCTGTGTAAGTTACAAGTCTGTGTGTCTGTTGTTCAGACATCGAGATGCACTGGGTGGAGGCGTACTTCCCGTTCACTCACCCGTCCTGGGAGCTGGAGATCAAGTTCCGCGGAGAGTGGATGGAGGTGCTTGGCTGCGGAATCATGGAGCAGCGGATACTCCATTCAGGTGTGTGGGCCTGGCCCCGAGATTACCAAGCAAATTGAAATACAACCACAATTCAATCTATAGTGGAGTTGCAGTAGAATTTTGTCTATTACTGTAAATCACGAAATTAATGTGTCACTAATTTAATGCAACCTCTAGATTTTAGATGTAAATGCGACACTAATAAAATGCGAACGGGCATGTCTCCATTCATGTTTGTTCACATGTTCGGTGGTCGCATTTTTCGCATTAATATTCTGCTCGCGTTAATTTCATGATTTACAGTATACAGCGGTGAAACTGTTTTTTGAAGTACAAACATGATTTTTATGTATGCCAAGAAAATGTACTTGGGAAGTTGTAGCTAAGTCTTAACTAGTCCAAAACACAAGCATAAATATCTGTGATATTATGCCTTTAACCCTCTCCCTGGTGAAGGCAACTGGAGATGCCCAAAAGAGCAGTGCCTGATCCAGCAGGAAGAGGGTTAATGGGTCTGGGTCTGTGTACAGGTGGGGTGGAGGACAAGATCGGCTGGGCGTTCGGTCTGGGTCTGGAGAGGCTGGCCATGAAGCTGTACTCCATCCCGGACATCCGCCTCTTCTGGAGCCGAGACTCGGGCTTCCTGTCGCAGTTCCACGTGGACGACCCCGAGACCGCGATAACGTATAAAGTATGTGACCAGATAGCTTTCTTACATCCGACAGTAATACCACGACTACATGCATTATAATATTTCACATATATTGATATCTTCCACATGATACTATCTATGTTACGGAAATTGTTTATTATGGACTGTTGCTGTTTACTCCAGGGTGGAATAGTATATGGATTAGAGTAGTCTCCCTTCATGTAGAATATGCTGTATAGTAATAGGTACCCTCCTTGTTTCTAGGTTGAATATAATGTAATGCTGCATGATGGTGATACTTCTATAAATTATTCTTCATCATTCCTCTATTCTACTCTTATCTAGCTTCATGATTTAGTACTACATGGACGTTAGCTAAATCACTACAGATTAACATTAATATGAACTTTTGCAGCCGATCAGCCTGTGCCCACAATGCATCAATGACATTTCGTTCTGGATTCCTGAGAAGTTTTCGCCAAATGACTTTTACGACCTAGTACGCACGATCGGGGGAGATCTGGTAGAACAAGTTAACCTCTTTGACGAGTTTCATCACCCGAAGAAACAGAAGTGTAGCCATTCTTATCGCATCACGTACAGACACATGGAAAAGACATTGACTCAAGAGGAAGTGAATGTCATTCACGGTCAGATCGAGAAAGAGGCTACGCAACAACTGGGTGTAGAGATACGCTGAAAAGTGACTTTAGTGTAAATTGAACGACATTTGAGAAGACAATCGGATTGTACAGAGATATTAATTATTAAATATTTATAAACAGTTTTATATCAAACCTATCTCTCTTTTTCTTCTTTACTATTTTGAAATGTTAAAACTAATATAATATAATATAGTATAAGTGTTTATTGTGGGAAGAAAACCCGTAATCCTTGAGTTTGGGAAGTAAGGCAAGGGAGACAACTGATCAATGTCCAGGTGAAACATGACTACTCGATCATCAAAAATGACTAAATGTGGTTGTTATCAGATGTGTTTAAAGGCACAATATCACAGTTGATAGACCTGTATAATGGACAAATGAATTTCGATCTGAGACTAATTACACTTGATTTATCCACCCAAAACAAGTCATTTACTCACATACTTAGTCCCCACTACTCGATAGTTATTAAAATATTAATATTTTATATGAATAAAGGGAACGTTCCACTATTTATCTTGTCTTTGATGCAGCAACTCATCTACGAAGGAATCTGCGAGCGAACATTAGTTATGTCCCCCTTGCATTATATATAATGAAGCAAACACATACAGCCATATTCAGGTCGTCTATCTTGGGGTTGCAGTGGGGATTTGTCAACCACACAGCGGAAGTACAAACATGATTTTATGTACATCAAGTGAATGTACTTTGCAGATATGGCTAAGAACTAGTCCAAAACAACCATAAATATCTGTGACATTATGCCTTTAAAGGGCAAGACCATAATGCTGGCAAAGTAATTTTTCAAACTTTTATGGTCTATTATTATCTTCTCAGAAATATATAAAAGTTCTGTTGTTATTAGGTCCTTGTATTGTTTAAAAAAAATTGAAATACACAAATTTAAGATGCATCCGAAATCGTCCATGACTTATCGTACTTGTCGTACATGTACCGCGCGTCTGTATTCTTTCGTTGCTACCCAATCGAAAATCCACATATTTCGCTGGTTAGGACACGAGGCAGGCCAGCATTAATAGGATATATTGACAATCTCCATTTTAAAAATACAGTAAACATAGTTATATATGCTAACTAATGGTGTGCTACATATAACACAACTGAAGAATGTTCATTTTGTTACCATCGCTAATGCTTGAATTACCGTTTTTCATCTAAAAACTTTTAACTTTTTTTTTTACCATTTATATTCAATGTCCATACATAAACTGATGCAAAACACTAATTTATTTCCAATTTGAGTGGATAGGCCTAAATCATTATGGTCTTGACCTTTAACACAGGTCACTCAAATTTGATACAGCATTTTGAAATTCTTGTTCCCAACCAGATCCAAAATTACAACTTTGTAGATCGTCGAATAAAATTTCTATCTATTTAACCCATTACTATTTCACTTCACAATTTTGCTAAATATGCAGAGGGATGTCATTCTGTAATGTAATAGCAATTTATAAATTACATATTCGAACACCAATGGAAATTGATCACCTGAGATTCATCAATTAATAATACGGGTTATCTCTCTCGAGAAATTTAACCAAGGAAAGTTGTGTATACATCTTGCGATATCGTGGTCATGATCATAAAGTTGAACATATTTCAACTTACGAGTTGGCATATATTACGGTAGTTTTTCCTTAATATTAGTACGTTCACTAATTGTATCTCTATTGCATAAAAACTAGAAAGTCCAAATAAAATTACTATCCAAGTCTTGATACCATCCCCGGGCCCAACAAATCTTCTGTATAGGAGTGAATTATATTTATAGACGTACCCAGTTTACTGATTTTGGTGATAAGCGTGTAGGTGAAATGTGCATGGTTGTTGTCGTATTTACATACCTTACGTTGCATCCCGATTTATTACCTATGCTGAACAACATAATTTATCTCTGAATCATAAACAGAAATTTAAGGATACAATCCTTTGTCTCGTCCTATTAAGATTTTCTCTGGATTTTTAGTCAATCTAAGGCCTAGACTTCTGTTAGCCTATCATAGGAATTACTAGATATAGATGATATTCTTCGAAATTCTAAAAATAAGACATGATGTACTTGCACTCACTATTGGTGAGAGTCGTCGCCTATGGGCGAGATATTCCCGCCGCGACGTAAAACATTAATTCAATCAATCACCTTTTAGTCCATTAAATTTGTTGTGAACCTAAGAATTGTCTATAGTACAAGATTTTTTGGTGGATTTATCATCACACGGGGTCCACTGATTAAATCCAGCCAGGTTGTCACTCAAATAACTTTGGGCAAAAACTTTTATATGCAAATTAGTGCAGCCATTATCAAAAATCCTAATTTATTCAATATCGCAGGATATGCATGATAATGTCACACATAGACACCATTACAAAATGTATATTTATTTTGCCGATATGCAAATTAGTGACTGCCATTATCGAAAAAAGTACTCTTTTTTTTTCAATATCGCCAATATTATGCATGATAATGTCATACAACAGTGTATACCCAT
>JAVCKZ010115444.1:0-10018 GCA_034780755.1 Lepetodrilus elevatus | reverse complement strand
ATGTTATGAATATCAGGCTTTCAACGCAAGTCATTGTGATATATACGGGGGCGCTTAACTTTTTGCCAGGTGTATATTATAATTCAACAGCAGAATTTGAAATGGATCCTTAATTTATATAGCACACACACACACACAAATAAATCCAAAATAAAGTTTTTATTTACTACTATTTTTCAAAACGTATCACATTAATTTTGTCAAAGATGCCTTGATGTAACATTCCTGTTTTCTTTCTCGGTTAACACATTCCACGGTTAGGTGTTGGTTCAGCCAGTTCTGCAGCTGAGCTTGTTCATCTTGTTCTCTGCTGGTGAGCTTCAAGTTAGAACATACACCACTTATCTCCAAAGTCACGATAAACGTAAATTGGACGAGACCCAGACAATGTCCAATACACAGTACACACCATTTGCGCATAGCATCTTGTCAAGACCTTTCCGGTGGCTATGGAAGACGTCGGTTACGATTCCAACATGCACAACACCATTTAAGACAATTTCAGACATTTGGTCAGTCCTGTGCACACGGGCAAGCTTTGCTTTTCTTGGAGGTCGAGGTTTTATGTCTGGACCTCAAGACTGTTTCGATTTCGGAAAGTTGCCGGACAAGACTGTCGACGCGGACTATCATGTCTCCTGTTTGAATTTTAGTCTTGGAATCTCTAGGTGTTAAAGCAGTCAACAGACTAACCTAAAAGAATAGATAGAATGTTAGTGTTGGGAGTGAGAGTGACAACAGTCGACTGACTAACCTAAAGGAATAGATAGCATGTTAGTGTTGGGAATGAGAGTGACAACAGTCGACTGACTAACATAAAAGAATAGATAGCATGTTAGTGTTGGGAGTCTGAGAGTGACAACAGTCGACTGACTAAAGGTGGACTCTCACAGAATGATTTGTAGCAACAACTGTACAGTAGGCCTATTATCAATGCATGAGAACAATCAAATTGATGTGTTGATCCTGATGCATTCGGTTGTTCTCATGCATCGATAAGGGTCCTCCTTAACCTGCTCGAATCAACATAATCTTAGTCGGAGATTCCTTTGTAGTTACATCAGGCAGCGAGATTACAAAACATGTTTGAGTATGATTTCAGGCTCAATCTAAAATTTTATATGGGTATGTGTGAACAAAACTTTAAGCTGAGCACGAAATCGTACTCAAAAACATTTATTAATCCTACCAGGGCCTGTTCGCAAATCCTCATATATAATTTGAGCTTCATAAGCATGTATTAATGGGGCCTTTTCCGATGGCAAGTTACGTTTGTCCGATTGGGATTGGCAAGACACTCACCTGCTCCCAGAAAGATCCACGACACTCGCCTGCTCCCAGAAAGACCCAAGACGCTCACCTGCTCTCAGAAAGACCCAAGACGCTCACCTGCTCTCAGAAAGACCCAAGTCACTCACCTGCTCCCAAAAATATCCACGACACTCACCTGCTCCCAGGAACAGAAGGTCCTTGGAAGACCCAAATGCTTCTTCAGGACAGACTTGATGATCGTGCAGTTACACCCCGGCAAGAGAGTGGCTGCTTCTTTCAGTGTGGTGAACTTGTACCCGTTTTCAATGACATAGGGCAGGATTGAGTGGCCAACATGTGCAAACCCAGAGTAGCTGATGTTTAGATCTGCATCACTCTGCATTACGGCCAGATATCTGGGAAATATATAATGTATTGTAATGCAATATCGCAGTCTAGTATTAGTAATATGATACACAAAAACATGATAAAATAATAATAATATACTTATTTATTATTATTATTGGTATTCTTGTTATTGTTATTTATAAATTGGGAAGTTACATCCGCTTTCAAGATTATTTCACTTATATCACAACTTGTCAGTTTAGGGCAGATGGAAACCTGCAACATCCATAACACTGAATGTTGCAGTAAACCTGACAGACCAAGGAATTATTGTTATTATATTTTACCAACAATGTATATGCATTATCATGAAGTGTCTATCAAATCGAATTACTATTATTACATTATTATTGTTTTTGTTATTATTATTATTATTATTAATTATTGGCATTATTATTAGTAGTAGTATTTGACCAATAATATACATGAATTAATCACGAAGAGTATATCACAAATCGAAAGTAGGACAGTTCTAAAAGTTACTAGAAATTAATGGTAGATGTCAAGATAAAAAGAAACGTACTGTATTTTACAAGAAGGATCTGCATGGTTTCCATTTGATGATTCCAAAGCACTGCTGACTGTAGATGCACTTGTAGACTTTTTGTTGCCTTCTCTAGAAGTGTCGGTGTCTGCCGCTGTAGTGCTATCTGAAGCAGGCCGATCACCATCACCATATCTAGAAGCACCACGAGGAACCTCCCGAAGACCAGCTTCATTTGTACGAGCAGATGTTCGTGATGTTCCTTTGAGAATATCCATGAACAGTTTCTGCTCCGTCACATCGTAATCCCTAGGTGCAAGTCTTCGTTTTAGTTCTCTCAACTCTCTGGACTCTTTTCGACAATCTTTGTCTGCGGGCGACTGGCAAGCTGTGGAACGTGAAGACGACTTTTTCCCCCGGGTTCTCCTCTTTGGTTTGGATTCCGACACATCTGAGACCACCCTTTCGTATTCATACCTATCCAACAGCTCCTTCTTGTAATGGCTGTGTGTGTACGCTGCTAGGTACTCCTTAGCGGCTGTGACAGATACCTGATCTCTCAGTGACCTCCCTTTGCTATTTGACACTGTACGCTCTGGAAACACTTTCTGTATTTCACTTGGACCTCCTTTGTCTTTGTCTTTTACCCTTTTTCTCCTTTTCACCTTTGTCTTTCTTCTGCTGGTGGTCTTCACAGATTTAGCAGAAGATTCTGTGTCTTCCTTATCGGCTCTGTGAGTCTGCAGACACTTCATGACTTTGAACATCTGTTCCTGGAAACGACGCTGGGTTTCCTCGGAGTGAAGTGGGCAATGTCTCATCATCTCCAGATACCACTTTCTCAGGAACATCTTGCGAGACGCATTCTTGTCTCGTTTCAAGAACGACAAAGCCTCTTTGCACGTACAGATTTGCGTACTTATGTTCTTTATGAGGTCGAAGTTGTCTTTCAAGGTCTCGCGGAGAAGAATGTTCTTCTTGATCGGCTTACCTCTGATGACCGTCCTGGATGGTGGGCAGGAAGCTTGTCCTGCTTCAGTGTTCAACATAGGACACGAGCCATTGGTAGACGGTCCAGAGCTGATGTCGGCATCAGATCCGTGAGGTGAACAGGAATTCCTCGACGCACTGCTTCCGTCGACGTGGGGATCCTCCATGTTGTTGTTGGTATTCTTGTCGTTTGAATCTTTCGAGTTTTTGGTATTGCTGCCATTTGAATCTTTCAACGCTCGGGTGTTGATATCATTTGAATCTTTGGATTTGGTGGAATTGTTGTCATATGAATCTCTCGAGTTGTTGGCATTGATGTTAATCGAATTCTTCGATTTTAAAAGACACTTCCTAGCAATTTCGAATGAGTTCATTGCACTTGCGAGGAGGTCATCAAAGACACACGAAGTACAGGTACTCACGGCTTTGCTAGCCATTGAACTATTCGTAGATTCATTATTATTTTCATTGCTGTTCTGATGGTTAGTCTCTATTGCCCAGAATTCTTTTACGTCATTCCATTTGAGAATGTCTCCATTTTCAAGATGTTTTGGGCCTTTTCTTTTCTGAATTGCAATTTTTTGCTCGGGACTCTTTCGACACTCGTCAGCGATTCTTATAATACTTTTTAATTTCATCAAATTAGTTGCTGTTGTCATGCGAGCTTTATCATGGAAAGGTACGGTTGCTGGTACTTTGATTCCAGAAGACGGATGACTGGTTTCTAGGTTACCAAGTTTCCTATCTTCATTAAGGTTTCCACGTCTATGCGGATGGAGGCTGCCATTTTGAATGTTTCTACAATCAGCAATTGCTTCGGCGGAATCAAACAGCGTAAGTCTGGATTTCCTGCTGAGAGCTGAATTATCGTTTTCCTTAAGGGATGTGGGATGGCTTCCGAGTGTGGGCAGGGTGAGTTGTTTCTGGTTAGTGGTGCCACAAGCAGCAGACTCGCGGGCAGACTTCTGTGTAGCATTCCACTTACATATCTGCATCCATTCGGCCGAGACTGATCGCGCGTATTCAACTATCTCCGGAAAGCTTCTCAATGCTATGGGCTTCATTGAGTTTGTTCGAGCTTTCGATGGCACACATCTCGACCGTCCTGGACTGGTGATGGACGTATTTGTTGAGCGATCTGTGGGATATGTCAGATGCCTCTGTCGTGGGCTTCCTCGTCCTGGAGAACACTCCCCAGTTGGGAAACCTTTCCAGTAGGAAGCGATGTCGTATTCTGATGTATAGGCATGGGACGTTTCTTTTGTTCTTGGAGACTCCTCGTCAATCTTTGGAGGTTTCTTGGGTTGCACCTGGACGAGATTCTCTTCTCCTTGCACGATTTTCTCTTGCACCTCCACCAACTTTTCATCTCCTTTCATGGGCTTCTCTCCCTGCACGAGATTCTCCTCTCCTTGCATGAGTTTCTCTCCTAGCACATGCATCTGCACGGACCTATCTGTTTCCTGAACAAGTTTATCCTGCCCGAGCTTCTCATCTCCCTGCTTCTTTCCCTGTGCGATTTTCTTCTGCACCTGTACGAGCTTATCTTCTGTCTGCACAAGCTTCTCGTTTCCCTGCGCAAGCTTATTATCTTCCTGCATGAGCTTTTCATTTCTCAACGTCCTTCCGCTAGTGTCATTAACACTTGGACATGATCCAGATGCAGTCTCTTTACAAAGTTTACTGACTGAAGTATAAGATGATTTAGCTGGTATTTCCGATGTGTATGTCTTATGTTTCCCGTCGCCAGTGATGACCAGAGTGACAGGATTGCTTCTCTGGACAGCTATTCTTTCTTTGGCTAAGGTATGCTTTGGAGTGGCCTGACTCTTGGTTCTAGCTATCACCTTCTCTTTCATGGCGTGGAAGTCGGCATCCATGTTTGCTCTCTTCTCCTTGTCTCGGACGCCTTGTTTACCGGATTTGGAAGACTTGTCGAAGATCGTCTTGAGGTCCACGCCTTGTTTACCGGATTTGGAAGACTTGCCGAAGATCGTCTTGAGGTCCCAGTGAGGTTTCTTCGTTTCACGTCCACTGGATTTGTCAGAGCTCTTTAAGACATTTCGCTCATTTGATGACGACGTCCCGAAAGCTACGGACGGGGTTACATCCATGACATTTTCAGGACTCTTTTCCTTTCTGGTATCCCCTGGTCTTACGTTGCTACTACGCAATGTTTTATTTACTTCCGAAGACGATGTCATTCCGTCTGAATTCTTTCCTAGACGATTGGAATCACGCAAACAACTCTCGTTTTTGAGAATGGAGGAAATGCTTGTCTCTTGGGGTTTCGATTGGTAAGGAACCATCTGAGGGATTATTACGGGAGAATTAGCCTTTGTCTGATCCTTAACATGTAGCTGTTCGTTTGAGGACTGAGTGCTGGGTTTTATTGCAATTTTATCAAACCTTTTCTTCACCAAGATGGACAAATCTGATGCCCTCGGACTTGTATTAGCAGGCTTAGGCACATATCCGTTGTCATTTTGAACATAAGCCTGTCCATTTTGTTGTGTGCCTTTAATCTTAGCCCTAGCAATAGCCAGGGGGTCTGATTTTAACGATTTGAACATTGTGTCCATGTTTCTTATTATATCTGTAATTGAAACTGAGGTATTCTCGATCCATGTATCCTCCGCCTGACTCTCCGCTTGTGGGTGGGTATTTGTGGACTTATCAACGTCAGGTTCTGTATTCTTTTGGCTGTTCTGTTTCTTCACATGTTTCTCCTTCCCGGAAGGCACGACTCTCGATCGAAGACGTTTAACTGAAATATTAAGACCATCACTTCTTGGGCTCAGTTCCTTTGGCTCCTCGCTGTTCATGATTTCATCCAGTGTTAACAGGTGTGTGCGATGACAAACTTCATCATTTGAAAGTATGGTAAACAGATTAGCAATGTTCTTGAATCCACCATAAACACCGGAAGGTGTGTTGCTCTTGCCCCGAGGTAAAGCTCCACTTGTGGATGCCTCACCAACGACCACGTTTTGCGGGAAATGCACTCTTTTCTCGTCACAACCACCAGCGTCATCCGTAAAATAACCTTGCACTCTCGGGTCAGATGCAGAAATAAAACTGATTCCTGTTTGTTTTTTGTTGGTTTCACAGTGTTTGTTAGAGTTGCCTGTTGGCGGTAATCCTTGTTGAAGTTTCATCATTGTCGTATCCCTAATGCTGTCACGGCTGCTTTCCTCAGAAGAAGACTTCGTCTTGCCCCTCATTGAACTTCTTTTAGACCGACGAGGTGCAGAACGCCGATATCGAGACTTAGATTTGGTGCTTCCTGTGTCATGTTCCGCGTGGGATTTGGCTGGTTCGCATCCAGAGGCACCGGGATCTTCAGAAGCATCTTTGAATGCGGCATCGTCGGTCTTTGACGCCAGGCAACCCTCCTGGAACGTATTGGACTCGTCGTCATATACTACAGGTAACGTGGACGAGTCCACGGTGACAACGTGTTCATTTGTAGTAGGGTTGTCAGGATCTATCCACTGATTCTGGAGATTCTGGCTGGTCTGTTGCAGACCATGTAGACCTTCTGCAGCTTGACACTTCAGATCCGCACAGTGGCTTGAGTCGGAGGTCGTGTGAGACTCCACATCCTCTGGCTTTGTTGCGTTCTCTGCTGTTGCAGTCGGACGTTCTTTCTGAAAATATAAATGTTTCGGAATTAGCAAGTGATATGCATCTCGTCCAAACAAATGACTGGCGCAGAGATTACTAAACTTAAACGAAGATTTAGTACGATTTAATGCTCAGGGTTTTGCTCACAAATCCCCATTTACAATTAAAGTTTGATCATGAAAGAATACAATACCACAAAACATTTCGCAATCTAGGGATCATGTTATACTTACTATGGTCACCATGAAAAGATGTTTATCATATTATTACGTTTAAACTTTCACTAACGATGAGCCAATATTAAGTTTTAATTTTCAAACGTCAAACAATTATTTTAAACATCTATAGATGGTAAGTACAATGCATTTCTTACAGACTTCCTTTTGCCCTTTTGTCGAGGCGCCCTCGTCTTAGTGCCAGACTTCCTTCTGGGGATGTTCCTAGTACGACGGACGAACTCACGTTCGTTCAGGCTTGTCAGCTTGGGTGAACTACCGCGGTCTGCCTGGTCAACAATCTCCAGGATGTCTCGCCATTTGACCAGCAGATCGTTAGATGTCACCAGCAGACTGCTTGACCCTGGATCATCCAAATGACAAATAGAACATGGCGTACGTGTTGGAAATGCTTATAGTTGTTCGGTGATAACTATTTATTTGGATACCTTTGGATCGAAAATCCTGGGGTGCGTTCAAAAACACAAGTTCTTGCAAGTGGCTTACCAAAGAACCACTGTCTCAAGAGTCGTATGAACCCTACATGGGACAGGGTCCTAGTTGAACGCAACCCTGGTAGATTATTTGCATTACTTAACACAAGTGCATCAACGGAAGAAGTTGGGTTTCGATGTAGACTAATGCTGCTGTAACCATTAATTAAGTAAGATAACCGCATACGGGTACAACTGCAGTAGCCCACGTTCAAAAGGTGACGGAGGTCACAAACTGCGAGTTTTAATCGATGTGAATGTTCATGTTGAATTGGCATTTTTTTATGTCAATTTACCGAAAGCTGATATGTATTTTTTAATAGTAACTACACTTTTTAACACTTATTGAAAATAAATAAGCAATTTTGGATTTTATCTATTTAAGAAATGACCGTCATTTTAGGGTTGTTCACTGAAGTACGAACGATTTGAAAGTGCTGTTTAAACTCATGTGAACATCGGAGCTTGCCATTGTTTTAGCCAATCAGCAGTCACGAAATCGTGTGGACGTCATATATATAGTAAGACATTATTTACTAATATGGGAGCCCACAGCGCCGGATACTGTACATATACCTTGCATGTTGAGGTGCCACATATTCAAGAGCTTTGCCTCGTGGACGGAACACCGTTTGACGATGTTGTCATCATCAATATTCCAGATGAAGTTTGCTGCCAGGACCAGCAGCTGTTCATGACGCTCAGGGAAGACGGCCGTCAGCATGGACAGAGGGATGAAGGCGCTCTGGGGGTCCAGAATGACCCCCGGGCCGTCCATGCTGTACACACGTCCGATCACTGTGGGCAACAGATGCCATTCTGACTTCTGCTTCTGTTTTATTCTGTTCCAGTTCTACGAGAGACACATTTTGTTGGAGGTTTAATTCCTGTGCGGGTGTGTGTGTGTGTGTGTGTGTGTGCGTGCGTGCGTGCGTGCGTGTGCGTGTGTGTGTGTGTGTGTGTGTGTGTGTGTGTGTGTGTGTGTGCGCGCGTGCGCGTATCTGTGATGTGATGTGTGGCGATAATGAATGTAAGCAAGTATTATTTAATAATTACATTAAAACAAGGCACGGCATAGATTAATAAGCCGATCCTAGCTTCTATAGAATTATATAGAATGTAATATAAGATATGTTATCTGGTTATACTAGTATAGTTAGTCTACTATTCTTAAAAAGTATCTATATTAACCAATAATTGTTTAACCATATTACTCATCACCTAAATAGGACATATATGCCATGCTCTTTATTGTATACTATATATATAAGTTCGTATAATGAGAACATAATATTCATTAACATTCCTGTCTGTTTGTTGCTCTGTGAGAAGGTATGTTTTTCAAATTCCTAGTATATTAAATCGAGTATCCTTCTAAAGGTAGACTCACACGGGTCGATTGTTTGTAACGATGCGTCGAATCGCACCGCGAACGTCCATAGTGACGCGATTCGAAAAGACAGAGATCGCACATGAGTAGAACAAGTTCTACTCGTACGACTAATCGAACTACAGTAGATTCCTCGTACGACCGACCGACCCGTGTGAGCGGGATCAAGCAATACTTATAATTATATCTTAACGATTATGTTTACCAGCATCGGATTGTTTTTCTTGTACACCTCCTTTTCCCTGACATAGCTGCATTCCGTGCTCCTGGCTTCCTTGCTGGCGAGATGCTTAGTGGCCACCACCATCTGCAGGTTGTCGAGCGCCATGAGGACGGCCTTCACCTCCACCAGCAGCGTGCCCTGGATCACTGGGTGCAGGCGCTTCTGCAGGAACGTCAGCTGCTCCTCAGACGTGCAGGCGTGCATCCGCCGCGGCACGTGCGGGAACTTGAACTGGCGCTTGAGAGCGTTCTTGACGATGTTGCAGTTCTGGGAGGAACACCTCTCGAAGAAGATCTCCTTGATGTCCGTCCACGCAGCCATGGCGCCGAGCTCGCTCTGGATGCACGGGACCCGAGACAGGACCTCGTCCAGGATGCGTGCCTTGCCCTCGGCGGTAGCGCAAGTCCACGGCGTGGCGTCGTTCGAGTCCTGGCTGACCGACGAGCAAGGGGACACCGTCGGGCAGATGGGATTACGGAAGAAGGTGTTCAGCTCGTAATTGTTGTCTGTAGCCGGCTTTTCTTGAGAACAGCACGCGTCGTCAGGGTCTTTGCTGGAATTGATGTGGAGGCTGTTCGCGTTGGGTTTCTTGGATGGCAAGCTGCGAGACGAAACGTTGTAATTATACAGTCCGTCGTCTGTTTTTATGTTCGTTGGGAACAGATACGCCAGTCGTGGATTGTCCTCCCAGATCAAGGAACAAACCAGACTCTCTGAGCGGCCGGAATCTTCAGCTTCTTGGACTGGTTTCCTGAGGATGAATAATTAAGTCTTCATGTTTATACTCTATCTAAAAAACACTCCATGTACTATTTAATAAATATTATGCTCACGTGTATAGGCCTATCGTTTACTGTATACAGTGTGAGACATTAACAAGAGAGATATCAAAGACATCAGGGCCAATTAAAAATGACTTAGCAAAGCCCGGACCAT
>JAVCKZ010115433.1:0-10020 GCA_034780755.1 Lepetodrilus elevatus | reverse complement strand
ACACACACACACACACACACACACACACACACACCTCACACACATACCTCAAAAAGAAAGAGGGAAAATAAGAAGAAAGAAAACCACCTCTACCCCTTAATGGTATCAGATGCCAAACGTTTCTAATATGACATTTTCTGATTTATCTTGGCTATAGGCTGTTTTTATTAATACCTGTACGTCCGTATTAATACAACATGTGATGCTTAGAAGTACGTTGTATAGATCACTGAACTTTAATGATATCATAATGAAGCTAATTAAAAGGAAAACGTACACCAATTGCTCGGTAAACACACAAACACTTAGCTATACCGGCCTTCATGCATACTTATATTGACGTAGGGTACATCTGTGTTTAATTCAACGAAAGTCCAGCTTTGGTCAATGTCACATGTGGTGTTCAGACTTCACACCTCATACTCGACTCTTCCTCAACGTTAACGTCCAAATAGGCGGAAATAATACATGTGTAATACAAGTTTGCTATGGAAGTGCATTAGGGCCACACTCTCTAAACTGTTCATTAGGAGAAGTATGAAAGTAGATGTCAATAAATGTTTTGCAGCTACTTTCCTTAAAGACATTGCTCAAACAGCTTGAATGTTTAAAATATCGGATGGTCGTCGTTTTTCATCACTTAATGTTGCACGCACGTCATGATACTATATATCTATAGAGAACAGTTTTTTGTGTGTTTAATTACTATATATACATTGTACATTAGAAAAACAGGTTTTTGCTTTTAATAATATACACTGTATAATGGAATATTAAGTTATTGTGTTAACTTAAATATGTCCGATTCCCACAACTGGTTTGTTAATACTTTATCTTTATGCATTTTAGTATTTGCTGACTGCTACATGCACACGTCTACGTTGATTTAGTATACACGTATGTACATGCATTACAGGTATAGACCTACAGGGGCATGTATCCCCGATGTATATATCGTAAACTGCGTATAGATAAAATCTACCACATCATGAACTATTGAACACATGTCACGGAGTACAACTTTAATACCACAAACCTCAAGACAAATAGTCTGTCATAACATCTCCTCCCATAAACGCATTGTTTAGTTTATCTTCACGGAACCACACTCGTCTCAAAACAGCCTTGAGGTTGCTACGGTTCACTAATACAGCAAGGCTGTTTATTACTCAATTGGCCGGATTTTATACATGACATGTGTTTTTCTGCCGAGGGTATGTGAACATCTCTTTCAACTATTCTCACGAGCGTCCTGCTAAACACTTTCGAATCAACATCTATACTTTCAAAGTAAACCACGGCATGTTATCCAAGCGTGTGTGTTATGGAGGGTATCCATTATGACAATAAAGCATATTGCGAGAACATACCGTACGACTACCACTAAGTATGTTGACGATATCAGCGTATATGTCTGCAAGCTATATTGACATTCAACTTAATAAATACAAGTGTTGTTGGTCCGTGTATGACGAATATATAGCTCTCCCCTTCCCTCAGTCACGTTTTTCCTCCCCCGCGGCCGTTCGTTCAACTAACTGTACTCGGACACCGAAAAGGTCGGTAAGTGTACATGGGGAATGAGGAAAGTATTGGCAGTGCTCTCTAGTATTACATTATAACAGCATATATGCCTTGGAACCACACTCATAACGTTAGAACTATGATGATTATGGACCAATATCTACACAGATGCTTGCATAGATTGGGATGATCAGCTAGATAACTTATATTTCTTAAGATAATCGTAGGCCTATGCAAACATGTGCACATGTAAACTAATATAGCTGTTGTGTGAAAGTCTGAAAAGGGCTGTAAATGTAGCTAGTACACTTGTATTGATCACTGTTTGAACTTATGATGAATTACAAGCTATGCATTATTCTTCGTTAGTGTTCTCCATGTCTCCATCCCATATACGCAATGCGTGATTGTTGTACTACAACCGTCAACGTAATCTTGTCCTTCTGGATTTGCAGTCTGTAGGGAAACGGTACCAGTGCGACCATACATACACAATAACATTGTGTTCAATTGAACCCAATTTTACTATACAGGTATCCATTTACATGTTAGAATATAAGTATCTCCAAAGTCAGATTCATGTATTAGACCAGTGGTTCGACAAGGCTTGCTCTAATGAATATGTATTCAACAGATGTGGTTCCATATAGGCGGAGTATAGGCCTATATCTCAAGAGAAGCCCGAATCAGTCTAGAAGCGAAGCCGTATATACTAGCTTCGTACTGGGTCAGTGGGTAATACAGATTTCATTATGATTTAGGGGCCTACACATCTTCCCAACACATATAGCAGCAGGTTATATAATAACTGCATCTAAAAAGGTTCACACTTGTCTCGAAGGACTAATAGGCCTACTATAACACCTTGCCTACCGCCTGCATTCATCTATTTTAAGGAACCAGAAATACTAGTATTCAGGAAGATATCGAGAGAACATGAAACCTTGGAGCCACATGTATCTGATACAAACAAACCTAATTGCCCCCACCCCCACTCCCACCCCCACTCCCACCCCCACCCTCAGCACCACCCCCACGCCGTGTGAGCATCATACAGGACACAGAGCTTTCTGAACGCTCCTGCTAGTTACAACACTGAGACTCGTACATGTATGTTTGTATACACAGTCAATAAGAATTCTTAGATATAGGTGGCTTTTATCAAGTAAATAAACACATGGTAGATAACACCCCTCTGTTTATCATCGTATAAATAATGTCTTCACATCACTACCTCGCATATTGAGGCGATGCAATTGTCTGTGGTTTTGTACGAAGATGAATATGTTTAAGTGGACACTATCGATACGTTATTAATAGTGCACGTGTTCTCTTCTGATGAGAATGCAGATACCTTGGCCGTGAACAGAAAACGTGTGTATGTTTTCCAGACAACGTCATCAACACACTCCGCATACATATTATGATATACTAGTAGATCAATTTGAAGATTGAGAAGTAGAACTAAAAATATACTGTATACGGAATTGAACATTATCTAAATTAATAATGTAACTTTAACTAAACTACATTTAGAATATAATTATGTTGGACGAAGAGCTCCCGGTACTACATTAGAAGGAACGGTTAAAAGTACTCACGCCACGGCGAACGGAAGACCCAGAAGTGAAATATTTTCCAGGCGCTTCAAAATGATACAATGCAGCAAATAACGAGAAGAAATGCCCCAAACATTCATGGTATTCAACGAGTCATTGATAATTAAATAGCTTACCACATAAGCTAAATGTTTAAAATAATCTAATATGGGATATTAATCATTTAAATCTGACATAGTAATAAAGCATGCTACCATAGCCATGACTAATAGATACATTTTTAGAAAAATCTTTTATATATAACCGGAAATGCATTTATTTAGTACTACCGTTGTTAGTACTATACATTATATAGTTGAATTCAACCCATGCCATACATGAAAGCACTATTTAGGGTTCAAATAATTTCGTTTACATCAACATTATCAACCTCGCAATGCGAGTTAACGCAATGAAACCCGCCATTCAGGGGAGTCTACTCTTCATGGACAATTTACACTGGCATCGGTTCCTGTTATAAGGATGTGTCTGACAGTTGTACTCTCTATTCCTGGAGTTAGCAAGAGCAAGAAGTAGGAAAGTACATACACATAGACTGACTGGAGTGTGCTGTGCCTATTGCCGTAAACATGTGAGTATGTGTATTACACACACTGCGACTCACATGAAACACAACGTGAGTCACAAGACATAGCTCGTGCTATTAATCAGTGGTAATCAGGTAATTATGTGCTGCAAATTGAATCCAGGTTACAGAAGGCGTTTTAGTTAACCTGAGAAGTGTTTCTACATAAGATCGTAAACATTTCGGGGATTCATTCAACTGGCGTAGGGACATTGCCTATTTCAAAACGTCGGATTCGTGGCTCGTCACTTGTGTAAAACGTGTTATGATATGTATACATGTACATTCAAATCGTAGGCCCTATTAAATCCACTTTGAACTCCGTAACGTATATAAAACATGGAATACTGGTAATAGGTTTGTTTACATGTACATTGCAATGATCGATGATAAGCACATGGGGAATGACAGTTATAGATATGGAATTGTTTTGATAAAATATGCAAGTCATGTAAGAAACAAGTTGCACATAAAATCGAATTTTATATACATCTTTTGAGCGCATAGATATTACAAATGTAATATTAACGCTTTAAACAGTAGCTAATGACACTTTAAATTCACATATATTTCCATTATCTGCGGTCTTGAACACTTTTGCATACGTTTAATTGTCAGTAGATCATGTTATATGATGTCATCTAGACTTCACTGTCAGTCTGGTATAGCAATCTTGTAGTGAGCCCACAGACCATGATAGAAATACAACACAGCCTGCATATTTGTATAGGAAATAATCTGCTTTACTGTAGCATTAACGTCATCGTTCTGTGTGCGTATAGTTGGCTGCAATGTTATAAAATGTAAAGATGACTAAACCAGCATGCCGAAAGCTTCCTAGTGAGTTTTACGAGCACACTTTTCTCTTCACTAAATCATAGCAGCGCATGAATGACTCATAATCATTATTATGGCCAAGCAAAATAAATAGATAAAAAATAAATAAAATATAAAAATAAATGTATGAAGAACCTTTGAAGTAGCTATAGACCTATACATAACTATACGTCTCTCTTTTACGCATGCGCTATTGTCAGAGTTCGTATTTCCGGTGCCCAAACCAAGATTATAATGGGTCTACTGTACACACCACTTCATCTAATAAAATAGAACGAATTGCTCTCGCTACAAATGAAGTGTTCTACTTTAATTGTTCAGTTACAGTTGAAGCATCCCACTCTTTCATAGCTGCAGGTAAAATGGGTCAGAGAAAGCTAGGCAGGTGTCTATACATGGAATTAATGAACACCGTCACAAAACCTGCATCAACTTGCAGTAGTCTATGTACTTCTTATTGTCGTACATTCTTAAACGATGAAATGCGGAACGAGTTAAAAGAAGCTAAGCTTGATGCTAGCACCACTATTGGAAGACAGTGTTGTGGTATCCACGGTTTAAGGCGTGGTGTATATATACATTGTACGTGCATGTATGACTCACACCATAAAGCAGAAAGTGGGGAACGTCCTGATAATAGTAACAATGGGGAAATCAACGACAGGCTAAGGAACTGCATGTGCAATAGTATACATAGTGAAGAACGAGTCCATCTTCTTAGAATTTATTCTACAAGTATCCTCAGCTCGGTGATCATTCAGCCCGAGACTCATCTTTACCTCAGTACAGTACAGGTATACGCTAAATGTGTATTACGAGTTGGGCATGTTTACTCTTGTAACGATTTCTTTGGTGTTCGCTTACTTCAATGGTTCAAGCACACTCTACCCAATACGTGCACACACAGAATACATATTCAATTGCAGTATTAAATGTACACATTATATAGTCCCTGACATTGGGCTTTACATGCAGGAAACCAAGCGGGATGCATTTGCAATCGGTTTACTAGGTTAAGTGTCGTGATGCGATGTCTACACGGTCTGTCTTATACGACGTGTCTCATACGTCTGTCATATTAGACGACTTACCGTGTGGATATTATCTTAAGATATGTGCTAAGTCACGATTTCGCACGGGATTTTTTAACATGTAATTATAATTTGTTTAACATGTAATTAGAAGGTAAAAAGATCCCGTGTGAAATCGTGACATACAATTAGCAGAATCTTAATTAGAATATTTCTATACGGTATAGAATATTACGGTAAGTTTTTTTATACGAAAGACGTGTGAGATATCTCATTAAACAGACACCCCTTGTAGAAAACGCATTAAGATTATGGTGATAATATTTATTTTATTTATTATGATGATACAATCTACATACACATCTAAATATGAATGTATATGGCATATAGGGTTCTCAAGTTATCGCACACTGTACTGTAGTGCAGGGGACCTTTATGTATCAAAGAATTGAATGAAATGCAAGTGGATGGCTTCCAATGCAGTCCGTGAACAAAGAACCCCAGCTGCTCGATGCACCCCAGACATACAACATTAACCCACTTCGAGGAGGGTTCTTTATTTACTGCATTTGTGATTTGCATTCTCTACATGGAATGTTTAACGCCCAAACATACTCGGTGCAATTGCATTCGGGGATAAATAGCCGTGTACAGGATGGATGAACATTGCATACGAATTCAAAAATCTCCATTTATAAGTATGTTCACTTTATCATATATTGATGGAGTTATGTCAGGCGTCTCATATTGCAAGTGAACAAACTGGTATACTTACCGAAAACATATAATATAAGCATATACAACATATCTTCATACAAGACTATATATATACTAGTGTATATATATATATATATATATATATATATATATATACAGGACGAAATAATAAGCATGACACAGATACACTGGGAGAAATAATAAATTACCTCCCCTTCTGCACCACCACCACCACCACCATCACAACCCACCCATCCATCCGATCGACTTAATATACAGTTAAACATAAATCTTCATAAATGTCCTGACTATATCTTTATCTTAAAGACTTTCGCTGCAAACGCCATACGCATAATCAGGAATCAAGATAATAAATAAAGACCGTATCAAATAAATAGGATCTGTGCAAGGAAATAGCTCCCTAACGAGGGTACCCCCATCATCAAACTATTTTATCGTACACTCTGATTCGCCTCTCCAACCATTTTCTGACGTCGACTGGCGCTGACCCGACGTGCCTATGATATCACGGAAGATCGTTCTAGGTCTGTACATCCCTCTAACATCTGGTATAGTAACGCTGTGACGTTATAATATCACCAAGCCAGTCTTACTAGACTTGAAAACCAGAATCACGTGGTATCCATTTTTAATGACCGAGATTCGACTTCACGGAAGGTTTAATGGAGAGAAAAAAAGAGAACATGTAATTAAATAGGTGGAACTGGTTTCTGCATCCGGCATTGCAGCTAATCAAAAGACATAATTCGTTAGCTGAATATACTTGACCTGCCTCGCAACGTGATCCAAACCTTTATACAAACTAAAACTAACTTAATAATCTATTACCAGTATTTATTGGACATAATTACAGCTATAGTCAGTATCAAGTCGGAAGCAACTTCTGATTTGTGAAGCGACGCCTTTGTCAGAGTGCTTTAGTGAAAGGTTCCAGGCGTACCAAGATATAAAGTAGATGTGATCGGTCAAGGTAGTCTTAGATATAATATATTACACACGAAGGTAGATCGTTTCTGTGTGGGATTATTCTGAAGAAGTTGCAGAAGGAGACGATCTGACTGCAGCCCACCATACTACTGACTGAGTTCTGCTCTAGGTCACCACACGGCTGCTCTAGGTCACCACACGGCTGGTCCAGGTCACCACACGGCTGCTCCAGGTCACCACACGGCTGCCCTAGGTCACCACACAGGCAGCAGATGGTGATTCTGAAGGCTGACATTACGATGCTGAAGAGCGACCTTACGATATGGGTAAGACTGCATCCTGGAGGCAGCGCTCAACCTAGTGTCAGCTAAATGGCAACTTGGTGCCGTGTCTGCCATGGATAACAAGCAGGGTAGACAAGAATGCATGGAACTGCATGTTCTTCACCAAGAGACGCCTATGGAACCAATACAATTGAAGTAGCATGCATACGTGAAGGTGAAGATCTTGGAGGACGAAATACTAGTATGTAGTGTTACTTTAACCAGGATAACCAGAATAAGCAGAATACCTACTACATGTATACTAGAGGTTAGTCGTAGTCCCAATACCCAGGAGAACTGGATAGTATTCAATAAATACCCGGTAGCCTCATGATCGCCATTACACATTTAGCCAAGTATATGTAGTTTGCTTGTAAGCAAATGCATTGTTATGTAAATCGTAGTCTATGGAATAGTTACAATATGTTTCCAAGTAACATTATGTTATGCATTGCGCTGTTGCATATTATTCTAATGTATTTATACTGCATCGATTACTATTCCAAGGATGGATATTATAACTTATAAGTATTAGTATTATCAGATCAATTAGTAGCAGTATACTGAGTATTATTATATACATCACTCTATCCAATCATTACTATTTACGTATATATGCTCAGTATATTTTCAACATCACTAATATATATACGCCTAGTTAGTGAACGTACTCAAGCGATTGTATACATGAATCTAGATAAGTGGCGTCGTTCTTGCATGATTAAATTATATTATAACTTCAATTCATAATATGCCGGAAGCAGTTTGCACTTTGAAAGGACATGCGCCGCAGAGTGAAACTAATGTGTTATCCTTGAATTGGTTCAAGGTATAATGTGTGACCAGCTGATAACTGTATATATATATGTGTGAATTTGTGTATGTGTGCGCGAGTTCGACCTAGTACGGGTAGGGATAGAGTCTGCTCAATTATACTAAACACCAAATATACATTTACCTCCTCAATTAGATAGGTATTTTAATATGAGTTCACATAATCTAGGTACCAAAATGTTACGAAACGCCCCCAAGAGTCAATTAGACATGTAATAGGGGAAGCCGTGCACAAGATGGACAAGAGTCAAGTTCTCGATGCAGTGCTAATTATCACCAGTATAATGAACGGCTTAGATTACAATACTAAACACTTGCAACATGTCTCGCCTAGCACGTATGGTTGTACATGGTTTGTTGTGTAAATAGTGCATGTATACTAATCATCTTAAGCCTTGAACATGACAAGAGATGTCTCAGATTACAACGCTAAATACTTGCAACATGTGTCGGCTATAAGCACATAATAATATACATTGTTTGTTGTATAAATAGTGGATGTATACTAATCATAGGAATTGGGTTACATATACATGCCAATGACTAATAAATAGTGTACACTTTTGTTGTATAAATAGTGCATGTATACTAATCATAGGAATTGGGTTACGTGGCAATTAATGGTTCAGATCACAGCACTGCACTAAGCACGTTCAAAACATAACTAGTGTACATTTTTGTTGTATAAATAGCGCATGTATACTAATCATAGACCTTGATGAGTTGCATTTACTTGTAAACTTGGCAGTACGTGCCACATAATGGCTGGATCTACATCACGCGGGGAAGTCGTGTATTCGTATCAGTTCACATCATGGCATCATGGAATCAAGGGACTGCATTCCAGATCGAATTCTGTATTGCTAATTGATTGTACCAAACTGGTGAGCATATAGTATAAACTTAGACTGAACTATTGAATGTCCAATACATTCCGATGCTTAGATACGAAACGATGCCAAACCGACTCAATAAATAAACAATTCCACGTGTCAGTACATTGAATTTGTTATCAACGCGTAGCATTCAATTGTGCAATAAATTAGCTATTTCTGATATCGCTCAATAAATTAGCCATTTCTAATATCGCTATCTAAAAGTGCAAACTGGCTATTTCAAATAATTGTAATTTTCTTCTCTCAAGATTTCAGACGAAGCGGCTGTTTGATTATGTGGGTCACACATGTAGGCCTATACTGATTCCATCCAATGTGTTTTCTACAGGTATCTAAGTACACACCGCGTCCTTGTGCTGCAGATTGACGGCTTCCTACAGTCGATGATCCGACACAATCAAGAATGAATCACGAAGACGTAAAACGTAGATGACTATCCCAAAATACGCATGGGAATGTTTAACCTCATTTTCAAGGTCCGTTGCAAGGCAAACATCCTTACCCACCTCTCGCGCCCGCACATGCACGTCCAAGCTGACAAGCTGGGAGCACTGGGCCGGGAGGGGGGGGGGATGGTGTCTGGGATAGTAATATACGCTCAATGTGCATCTTATAGACGCAAGCGCCTTAAACACGCGAACAGTGGGTTCCAATGAACAGTGGATTCCAAGGTTATAATTTATCGTAGACTATAGAAGAAGAAGAAGAAAAGATGATGAAGTAGAA
>JAVCKZ010115422.1:0-10020 GCA_034780755.1 Lepetodrilus elevatus | reverse complement strand
AACCTTCTCCCTGCTGAATAAAATCAAAGTGTTCTATTTCTTCATGTGATTGGGCAAGTTAACTCGCCTTCAGCAGGGAGAGGGTTAAATGCACACTTGGTTTACCTGATGCGTCAGCATCTGATTGATCATCATAGAGCGTATTCGAGTCAACACTCGACCTACCCTAGGGTGAAAGTCGCGTGATGAAATTAGCCAATGCGAGTACTCGTAGTATCATGAGTGTTTGGTCATTGGCTAATTTCATCACCCTATGGTTGGTCGGATGTTTTAAAGTAATACGCTCAGTAACATCAATGCCAAGAGGTCATCATGCTTTCCAGACAGCTTAACACCACTATACTCATGCCTTCTTTTTCTTGAATACTCCTTATACAAAGATTTTATTTAAGTGCTTGTTATTATGCGGACGTGGATATTTTACAGATACTGTGGGACGTATGTGAAGACTCCTATCCTACATAATTCCAGCTCTTTGCTTCTGCATTTCCACTCCGATGACATCTGGACTTTGAACTCTGGAATCAAGTTCTCGTACAAGATAATCACGACATGAGAGATGTTTATGGACAGGAAATGAAGTATTTAATCTGTTAACATGTCACTAGTGCTGTCGACGACACTAACATTTCTATGTACACACATTTGAAAAGAATGCAATAATTATATTATACATTTTTCAAAATGTCCTAGATAATATGTTTTCTATTCTGAAACTAACCCATAGATATTTCTTATTACATGCACAAGTCTAATTTGAAACATTACATACATATAAGAATACCGTAATAGAAACAAGACTTATATCATTATTTGGTCACTAGTACTTGTCCAAGGTATTATTTTCTCGTGTTAATTCTCTTCCTGCTGGATTAGACACAAGCACTGCTCTTTAGGAATGTCCCGGTTGCCTCCAGCATGAAGAGGGTTAAATCTATACCAAAATACGAATATCAATATTGCCACTGTATGGGTTATATTCCAGGCAACTTCCCGACAGTTTGAACATTACTTGCTAGCGGTAATTCAGAGATTGTATACTATGATATACAGATAAAGCTATGTAGGACCGAATATCGTTAATGTCAGTACAGCATTGCATTGTGACCTCCAATATATGAGATGAGAACACGGCGCAATGTGTTGATTGTGAAGCGCCTATTCTTTGCTATGTATGACTGGCATCAATTGTCCAAAACATCCTGAAGATACTGAAAGACAAAAATGATGTACAAGTGGATGTACATAATTACTGAAGAACATTAAATACAAGTGGGTACCTTTGGCAACTAGTGACAGGTGGTAAATACGATAAAATGTCCTCCATAACACGTTTGCTTTAAGAAATGGAATATATGTCCTATTATGTTAATGTAAAACACATTAATATGTCCATCCATCATCTTGAATACTTGTTTCGTATTAATATTTATATATATATATATATGTCTCGTATATCACTGATAGTGGTAAAAGAGAAATAAAATTGAATTGAATTGAATTGACATGTATTACTTTGACTAACTTGTATCTCACTTCTAATTAACAGTATTAAGAGAGTGATTTAATTAGCTAGATTATAATATTACGATCTGAGGAATGAGACAAAATAACATTTAATATGCTATTATCGGAAACTGGCCCAAAGTGACAATATTAAATAAAATACATACATTATTACACATGCACCAATACGTTTATTGGAATTAATTAAATATCATTGTACGTCTGTAGTGTTGTGTTCTTTTGTAATGTAACGTTGCAGCATGGTCGCTGCATGCATTAGTGATTTAGTGCACCACTGGGTGTCGTTTCTCGAAGCTCTCGTAACCCCTACTATGAGACTATTGCGCTATCGAAAGTGCACGATCTCCATGCATATTAGAGATGGCTACGCGAGTCCGTATGGTATCCTAGTAGATACAGGAGAGCTTCGAGCAACGATACCCAGCACTGTAAAGTCTAGTACTGCTGGTCTCTGCCTTCAGACTCTGTGCAGCTGCTGTAGGTCGTACCTTCCTAGCGTGCCACGGCAAGGTGAAGGCTCCTCGATGGACTTCCGGTGAGTAGTACCTCAGCTTCATCGCGTCCAGCTGAGCAGGAGTGAAGTCTCTTACAGGTTTCTTGAAATCATGGTCCTAGATGATTGGAAGGAAAATAAACCTCTTGAAATCATGGTCCTAGATGATTGGAAGGAAATGAAACCTCTTGAAATCAGGATCCTAGATGATTAGAAGGAAAGGAAACCTCTTGAAATCATGATCCTAGATGATTAGAAGGAAAAGAAACCTCTGGAAATCATTGTCCTAGATGTAAGTTGTACGGTACACATAACGTTACTACAAGTACAGTACTTACTGGTAATGTAGAACATAAAACGATTCCACTCTGACCTCCAGCGAAAGTGGGGGTCATTCCTGATGCGTAGGCCACACTAGAAAACAACTTCTTACAGTAGCCTAGAATAGACTTGATCAGAGGAAGTTCAAACCACAGCGTCTCGCCTGAAATTAGAGCCAGCGACAAACGTAGATCAAAATATCGCGTCTAAAGTACTTTTCCAGAAAGAATATTATACGTCTAATGATTTTATGAATCTTCTAGTTACTACTATACCAACAAATCATATAAGTTTTACTACCAACAAATCATATAAAGCCCTGGAACATGACCATCATGTTAAGTCTCAGGTAGCGATTAACCCTAAAGAGTACTATATTTAATTGAGCATGAAGCGAGTTAAACAGAAAAAAAAAGGAACATTGAAGGCTTACGTCTGATTTCAATGTAATTGTTTCTGAACGTACACCATTCAACTTACTTTTAAAACATACACTGGCATTTTATAGAAACATACCTTGGCAGGCTAAAATTCCATTTGGCTTCAAGGCACTTTTTAGATGTTCATAAAACATCTGCTCAAAGAGTACTGCAGCTGCACCTGTTCGGCAAACAATTAAATGTATTAGTAATAGTAATTATATTTTCCATTCCCAGTACCACTCATTTAGCATTTGCCAAGACTTTATCCGAGACTCCACTTGTGAATTGAGATTATAAAGCAATGCTCTGGTTGTGTTGGAGTTCAATGTATGGGTAATACTAGGACATGCCTGTCAGCATGATCTAAACATAAGCCAGAATGCCTACTGACCATCCATGTGACGGACGTTAAAGTCATAACGGTCAGAGTTTCTAGGATGTAGGCTACCATCGGGTGTTCTGGTGATTGACTATGCAGGACACCCGACTTTCAGACGTCTACGACGCCTCATCGACATACATAGCTGGGTGTCATGCACAGGAAACAGAAATCGGATGAGCAGGGGTGCGTTCAAACAGCACGGGGCTGAGTAAGCCGCTGAGCTAAACTGCTTCCCTGTCCAATGTACGCTTCATACGACTCTTTAGACAGTGGTTAGTTTAGTAAACCGCTCAGAAGCATATGTCGTGACTTTGAACGCACCCAATGTGTCCTACTACTATCCTATTCCGGAAGATATGTTTTATTGTAGTCTGACAATATCAGTCCGGCATCTTCTGCTACCTCTGGTTGACTGTGTACTATTCTGTACTGGCTGTGAATCCGGGATGTGATTGTATAGATGATAATACCTCGGAACTAGAAGAACAACGAGCTAGCAGCGTAGGCCTACCTAAAGGACTTGGAGAATCCACAACGATGACGTCATACTCCGCCGTGTGGTCTTTTATATACTCCGCACCATCTTGTATATGCACTTTGACCCTGGGATCTGCCAGATGTGACGTCATGTCTGGAAGGTATTTCTTGCAGAGGTCAATCACGGTCTGTAATTACAACCGGAAGTCGTCATTCATTCATTCATTCCATGATTATACAGTGCGACTAGATTCAAAGACAAAGAAAGCAAAACTGCATATTAGTACGGAACAACCAGAGTATTAGCCTGAACAACAGTTGTCCCCAGCTAGAGTTAAAGTCCATCTCGAATGAAACAGATACAAAATAGCAACACAGGCAACATAGCTATCAACACAATCCAGATTTAGAACAACACAGTTCACATTTAGAGCAACAGTCCAAATAAAAACTGACAGCACAGTTAGAGAACAACATGGCTACCTGGTCTATCTCACAGAGCACCACCTTCTCCACACTCGGGTACTTGAGAACTTCACGTACCACACCTCCATCTCCACCTCCGATGACAAGTACCTGAAACATACCATGTACTAAATAAGTACCTGAAACTTAACCCATACCACATGTGAAGTATTGACAGTACCTTCAATACACTATGAACCCTGCGGAGTATACTATACCAAGAACAGGCAACATGCTATTGATGCTATAGATCTGAGTATCGTTTCTCGAAGCTGTCTACTACGAGACCATAAGGACTCTCGTAGTCATCTCTACTATACGTGGACCAGGGACTTTGCAGAGCGCTATGGTCTCATAGTGGATATATATAAGAGCTTAGAGAATCTAGAACCAAACCCTGTGTTAGTCGATCTAATCCAATGTCTATGCGAATACATGTTGATACTTTAGAAATATGTTTTAAATAATAAATATTGCACATGCCTGTTTAGGATCGGCATGACTGTTGAGCGCCAGGTGGGCGATCATCTCCTGGTATGTGAACTCATCTCGCTCCGTGCACTGTATCGCTCCATCCAGGATCAGGACATTGCCGAAAGAAGTACTGAAGAGATTCACATTTCTAAAGGTCCTTTCACACCAGAGGCGAATTTCGCGGCGACAAACTCGGCGATTTAAGTTCTGTGATAGAACATTATCATTTATCTATATGCTTGCACACCAAAAGCGACATTCGCAACGACACATTTCGTTGATTTGCGCGGCGATATTTCGCTCTCCTCTGGTGTGTGAGGACCCTAGGTAACGCTTCACGGACATACCGGTACTTCTAGTAAATGTATTAAATAGTTGTCCTCGAACCATGGCGACTGCGTTTGCAAACCTTTCACAATGAGAAATGTTTTGAATGGATAGATGGGTGGGTGAATGGACGCATGCTTGGTGTATTTACTTTGGTTAACCGTATACTAGTAGTTTGGACCGACATGAAGAGCTAGCATAGGTTCTGTGAACTGTAGAAATTGCAGGACCAAATTGACTCGCCAAACATTATATTATCATACCGTTATGCCCCATTGAAAATGGTGGGGGGGATTATCGAATTATCGAATATGTTACGTCCATACATTCAACGTTTCGGCCCCAGGGACTTCATCAGGATTATCCATGTTAGTAAATGTATCACATGTATCACATAGGTATCCAGGAATTCAATATGAGAATTATATCTATTGTCTTTCAACAGTAAATCCATAAGATTGTGATCCCCACAGATATCCAGCCATCTGCTATGGAAGAAAGGTATAAATGTTCTATATACAATAGCATCGATCATCAATACCTTTTGAATACTGTAATGTCTTGAAATTCCGATTTTTCACAGTGTAAGATCTCTTCTACTTTCAGTGAAACTGCATATCCATCGTCTTCGTCATGGTACCAACTTCCCTTCTCAAGAGGTTTTGATTGTGACGTCATGGTAATTGATATTGTGATCGATTGGGGCGTGTCTCTTAATATCTCTGTATGTGAATAACAACATGTGAATTTATGCATTCTCCATATCACTGTATGTGATTTTTAAAAGAATAAAACTCTGTTCTGTTCTGTTCTGTCGGGACTCACGCGTTTTGTGCCAATATCCTGTAGGTTAGACGTACATATAATTTCACCCAAGTGTCTTTTGATATCAAATATATCAACAGGAGATGTACAAGTAACACTAACACAACTCCGAGGGTTACCTATATAGTTGATTCACACAACGTAATTATTTGTAATTTGAGAACACATAATTATAACACTTCATACAGGTTTTACTCTGAAGTCAATGGCACTATAACAAGCTGTTGTGAATTGATACTATGCACGCCATTATAGAAACTAGCATATTAATATATAGTAGGAAATGAGCTTGAGAAAAAAAACTTACTTGACGCTAGCAGGACAAAAGACCGAGTTGGCTGGGCCGTAGAACAGAGCTGGACACAGGACAGTAGAGACTGACCTCGCTTAAGGACACGTACACTCCACACCGTGTGTTCAGTGATGTAGAAATACTAACAATAGAACGACATGTTCCTTAAGTTATTTACTACGGATTGTCCCGAAATATGGATTATGACGTGGTTGAAAGTCATGTATCAACAACCGCTTTCTGAACGTATGCATTATTACATTTGAAAGGTGTATTTTACTATTTTTATCAAACGCGTCGGTGCGAGTGATTGTTAAAATTCATGCAGGAATTGGTAACCTTGAGAGGGTGGTTCCGCTCCAACTGAATATTTGTGGTAATTGGGGCATACCGGCAAGTGATACGGCGGAACACTAACTGACGTGGATAAGTAGACATTTTAAATATACATACTGGTTAGGGTCACCTATTATCGCCTAAAATGAACGTTTTCCTAGATATTTTTCTTATTACGAGCGTAAATACTATCAAATGAAACGGTAGATCTTTTTATTTAAAAATTAGTTTGCTTTTCGAAAGCGTAGCATAGGTGCTAAATGCGACCGAAAAGGTCAGGAAATCGCTTATTTGGCCGTCTCAGTGTTAACACCATGCCCCTGGACTTCGCGACTTGCAGGAGAATACTCGAGTACTCGTCGAGTAATTCAACATGAGTACTCGAGTACCAAAGGGTTTGCAGTGAAGATTTGTCAAACACACAGCGGTGGAAAGCTTTTTGGAAGTACAAACATGATTTTATGTATGTCAAGTGAGTGCACTTTGCAGTTATAACTAAAACCTAGTCAAAAACAACCATAACTATCTGTGATATTATGTCTTTAACTTAAAATATTTGCATATTTCGTAGGTCGGATGAATTAAATAATACTATTCTCCAATTCGTATATGATTTGTGTGGTCATCAAACCTCGTAGATGTCAGCTCTGAGCATATGTTAGCTTATTGTAATTCAATGAGTCATATGTACATGCTTTAATGTGCTACCCAAATATTTCTTGGAATTGGTCACAAACCGCAATGAAAAAAATAGATTATCAACAGATAGTTTTTATTTCAACGTTATCATGATTAAGCATTTGTATAATGCATTAAATGTATTCTTTGCCGAGAAGCGGTATAAAGAAAATAAGCTTTTCAGCTTAATTATCAATCCTCATTAATTATTTACTACATATATTTTTTTTTATTAAAACCCATAAACCAAGCACATAAAAAGTAGAAATAGTTACAAATATAACTCTAATCAAGAATGTGTCTTTATAGCACTGCAAGAGGGCAAGTCTCACGCATGAATCGTACATAATTATACTGACAGGATCTAAATAGACGCAGCCTTTGTCGAATAATAATTAAAATATTGCTAGGTCGGTAGCACAATCAATTCATAAGAGAAGAAACCAAACGTGGCGCTGAAGGTTCAACTGTTAAATGCAGACATTCACTACTCTCTAAAAATAAGATATTTGCTTATTTTCCCCCTACACATTATAATATACTAATATAGTGTCTGAAATCCATGAATCTTTGTTAGCCCCATAATTCAAGTTGTCACTTGCCTGCGCTGACAACCCATGCTGTGTAGGTTTTTCTTAAAAATGATTTGACAACAATACTAATCTTGTTCAAAGAGAGACTGCTATAGCAACACTATTTTGAGGGCCAGGAAATCAAGGTACAGTATACCTCGCATATACCGGCCTCGGATAACCCGGACACTCGCATATAACGGATTGAATCTGAAGTCTCACGCTAATTGCGGCATATGCGTATAACGGACTTCGCATATAACGGACATAAATAGCCGGTCCCAATGAATCCGTTATATGAGAGGTCTACTGTATATTTCTATCCAAATTGAGCTGATCATCCAGAAGTGGACATTACTCTTAATGAGCAAAATGTGGGTTCCATATCGTTGTTTATAAACACCGTAACACCGAGCACCAAAACGGGATTGTCGTGGATGGAGGTGGGTTGTGGTTGGGGGTGGAGTCGGGTGGGTGGGTGTGATATCGATATAAGCACAAATTGCAATACCCGCCCGTATTCCAAGTAAACCAGCAGGGTATACGTGAAAGCTATGGTGGACTCAGGACCCAGGCTATCTGGTATTTCCTGGTATACAGTTAGGTCAACAAGAATACATTCAATGTTCAAATATTGTCAAATAAATAGGGAGTCTATGGTATTTGAATATATATTAAAATAGTGTTATAGTGGACAATGCATTCATCATAATATCTTTGGTTGAACGACCCATGACTAGAGAATAGCATGCTTGGTCACTGTTCGCAAACATATAACCTTCTTGACATTCGTTGACTTCCGGTATTGTTTCTGCTGAAACTTGTACACGTAACTCCGATCTTAATGGCAGCATACAGAACATTCATTCACTCGTCTCTTGACAGCAATCGTTGAAGCCGTCCACTCTGGTACTTTGGCTGCTCTGCCGACCCAAGATGTCCACTAGAATGACCTTGACCTCTGACGTCAAAGAAGCACTAATGTCACAACTTCTTGTCTCCGAATCAATCCCGACACTTATCTCTTTCCCATCCACATGCACGCTGAAGGTAAACTGAGGTGTACACGATTCTGGTACATACCACGTGACCTTGGCTGAGGTCACTTCCTGTAAGGCGAAGGTCAGTGGAGCGTTGGGTGGCGAAGTTTCGGCGGCTGTGGAACAGCAGAATTTCCTGTCGGTGTCCAAGACAGGTTGAGGCGTGGTTCCATGACCCGTTTGCATGAAAAAGCAGTCCTTATCAATTCCGCCGTTGTAGTTGTCGTTGTACAGTTTGCACGCCTCCTCTTGGACGACGTTGAAGTTGGCATTCTTGAAAGGGAGCCATGAACCTTCTCCAATATGCTTGTAACCATTCCGGAAGTGAACCCTCCTGGACTTCTCCCCGTTCCCAGCCCAGTCCTCGATGAAGCACACTGTTTTCGTGTAGAAATGAATATCCGGGACAGGAAAGTCCATCGTTACCAGATGGTGCCACTTGTCCAGGACGTGATCTCGGATCCAGAACCCGAAGTGAGTGTGTTCACCGACATCCCATCGCTTTGCTACGAGCGTGTACCACTGGTCTGGTTTCCAACCGACGGTGAAGTTCATGGACTTGAGCCCTGTTCCCTCACCGCCGAACTTCTGGGTTTTAGTTCCGGGGTGCCTGAATGCGGGTTCTATCGCCTCGTTGGTTGTGGTAGGGTCCCAGATCGAGAAGATGAAGCATTGGCCCTCCGGATGTTCCTGTATGCCACAGTAGCCGCCGCCATTCTGACCGCCGTTCCACTGCATAGAACAGTAGTACGTGCAAGGAGTAACGCCAGCTTCCGGTACCAGAACGTCATGCATGATTATGTCCCCTTTCTTACGGTCGTCGAACCACAGGTGGCACGACGGAGCGCGTTTTCCTGCCATCTCAGGAAATGTACTTACAGTTTATGGATTTTCATATACAGTACTGTTGTGGATAATTCCTATGGAATAAAAAAACAACATAAATCAACGCAACTTGTTCACGTCTGGGACAACTATCAGTTTTTGATTGAATTAATGCTTAACGTCGCGGCGGGAATATCTCACACAACTATCAGAGACAGTAGATTCGTGCATATAAAGTGTATACCATATACAATTGTAGGTCATGCAAGATTCCATGGTCAGATGGTATCGTTTCTCGAAGCTCTCGTACTACGAGACCGTAAGCGCTCTCCTTGTAAGCGCTCTCCTTGTAAGCGCTCTCCTTGTGATCTTTTATACATGAACATCTGCCATATATACGAGAGCGCTACATGGTCCCATAACTTGGATGTGAGAGCTTCTAAGAGAAACGATACCCAGGTGACCGTTGCACGACGCCCTTGTAGGCTACAACTATTGTAAGGTCAACGCTTTCTATTGTGGCGGGAGCCCAGTTACAATTATTGTAGCACTACAAGAGCGTCG
>JAVCKZ010115411.1:0-10021 GCA_034780755.1 Lepetodrilus elevatus | reverse complement strand
CTCGGGCAAGTAGAGAGAAACATACAGCATTACATTAACTACTGTGTAACTCGGGCAAGTAGAGAGAAACATACAGCCGTACATTAACTACTGTGTAACTCGGGCAAGTAGAGAGAAACATACAGCATTACATTAACTACTGTGTAACTCGGGCAAGTAGAGAGAAACATACAGCATTACATTAACTACCGTGTAACTCGGGCAAGTAGAGAGAAACATACAGCCGTACATTAACGGATGATATAAAGTAGTATATTTCACCCTCGTAGTGTTCAGCAAAGACAGATGGCTAGGAGAGCGCTCTGGTAAATACGGTTTCTTAGCGGATACGTCCGATTGAGCTTCATGAAAGGTGCCCATTCAGTTTGGTTTCCGGGGAAAACTCATGATATTCCAAAATACTTTAACAACAGATGGCTTCAGGCCTCTTGTCAATGGCAATGGACCTGGATAAGCATTGTGATCCTTTGGGAAATAATACCACGACCGCCATTGGTGCCGCCGTATGTGGCAATGTCTGCGTAGCTAGCACGTCATTCTCAGTTACATCAATGACAACGACTATTTTCTTCAACAGATCAAACTTCAGGCCAATCTTAATAATATATCCTCCATATAACGTTCGAATAGTACGGTCGTTCGAACCGGGATTAGAGAAGACCAAATTCATGCCATCAAATTTCAATTTAAAACTGGTAACACTGGATCCACCTTGGGAAAAGTCTTTGGTTCCAGCGATCAGTTCAGTTGTTGTTATCACCCAGTAAGTTGCATGACAGTTAAGTCCAATACCCATGGGATTACTCGTGGTAATGTTCAGCCGAACGTTGAAGCAACCAGAGAGTTGTCCTAGCGGAATCACAGCCCCTGACAATGCATCATATAGACCCCATTGCATAGATAATCTGCCTTCACTGTTGTTAACAACGCACTTTCCGGTTTTGTTAGTCCAGAGCAGTTCTGTAAAATATATATATATTATAGCTGATTACTCAATGTATGTGTATATGCGTGCGATTGTATTAGAATAGATTACTAGTAGGCCTATACATTTATCGTGTAAATCAAACAAATTAAATTCAGTATTCGTAGATTAATACGAAGCTTCCGGTATCTACGTCTGAAGCGGTAATTAAGAAGTATATCACTTACTGGTAGCAGATAGCTAATAAAAAATACTTCTTACCTTTGGCACGTGTTTCTGAAACAATAATATTATAAGTATCAGTGTTTTTGTGTACAATGCCTCAAGATTCTCAGTCAGATTTCATAATTGAAGTACAGGATTCAACCAAGCATTGATACTCGCAACCTGACCTCTTTCAAAACGGTTGACTTTTCTGTAGCTCTTTCACATGTATATTAAATTTAGTCAGATTTGTGTGTGATGTTGATATTTTTCAAGACATATATATTGTTGTAAACTACACAGAAGAACAATTCAGAAAAACCTATCCTGTCATAGTTTTGTTATGTTCACCATTGCGGCCATCTTGGATTTTGACCTCAAAATGGGCTTTACCCCGTTATCTCAGCTTCTAAATGATATACTAGTAGTCATGATTTTGGAGGCTAAACCTATATTTCTAGGGACCAGAAATTCAATGGAGTTAAGTAAAATAATGTATATTCATAGTATATATTTACAATGATAGAGAATTTATATTTTCATAATTCTTTATCGATTTTCCAAATTATTTTCATATGTACGAATAACAAAATATTGATTATATTAGTCCGGCAGGATTATAGGTATACCTTTCAGTTTCTGGTAACGTTTTTTCTCACTTGATTCTAGTTCCTGGGGGTCCCAGGTAACATTTTACGCCAAATGTATTGTTTCCATCCTTGTAAAATCCGATAAACCCAAGATGGCCGCCGTAATAATGACCGATATAGACGCAGTCATATTAATCCATAATTAAATTACGTAAGAAGATGATTGTGGTGTCAAACCATATGTTTGGGGGTATGAGGAATCCAATGAAACAAAAATATCAAAAGTTAGCCCACTCCTAATTAACATAAATATCAAAATAGTATTTTATTGACTTCAATTGACTGGAAATGCTATTTCGGAATTGTGAAAAGAAACACATTCTATATATTCTACAAGGTGTAAGCTATCTGCTAGCACCAATATCATGTTCATGTCTTAATTAGTCGCAGAGGTATACTAGTTTTAACACGGTGAAGGTTCATCTCAAAATACCAATTTTCACGGAATATGTGTAAAATTAGTCACTGAGTTACGCAAGTTTGAACATGGTGTTGTTCAACTCAAAAATACAAATATTGACGAAATATGCGCAATGCATGTTCTATAACACTTGTTAATGTCATTATATGAACATAATATTAATGTTAACAGGTAGAGTACAAATTAGTACTTTAAAAGTATATGTTATTTAACATGATTTACTCATATTTTGTCTTTATTGGTATTTTGAAATGTTCCCCTGCAATGTTCAAATTAATATACCTCAGTAATTAATCAGGATATTAATGTGATATTAGTGTTAGCTGATTTCCTACACTTTGTAGAAGATAACAATGAGCTATTTTGAACCATTTCACATTACAAATATATCTTATGGTATATATTTTACGCATATTTCGTTAAAATTGGTATCTCGAGATGAAACCCCCACCATGTTCAAACTAGTATATATATCAAGACATGAACACAATATTGGCGTTAACTGATGGCTTATACTTTGTATAACATAATAAAGACCAAGTTTGAACATGTTCACCATACAAGTATATGTTATTTAGCATAGTACTATTTTATTATGTACTTCCACCAATTGAAAACTAGTATATCTCAGCAACTAATCAAGATATGAACACAATATTGATCTTGACTGATGGCTGACACCTTGTAAAACATAATAAAGAACTAGTTTGATTTATTTTCTTCATATAATTATGTGTTATATAGCTTTTTCTGTCCATATTTTGTCAAAATTGCTATTTTGAGATGTACTCCCACCATTTGAAAACCAGTATATCTCAGTGACTAATCAAGATATGAACAATATTTTGGTGTTAACAGATAGATTACACTTGGTAAAGTACAATAGTTTGGACATTTTCATTACATAACTATAAGGTATAGAACATATTTACGCATATATCGTGAAACTTGGTATACTTCGGTGATTAATCAAGATAAAAACACGATATTGGTGTTAACACATAGCTTACACCTTGTAGAAGATATGCAGGATGTGTTTCTTTCCACAATCCCAAAACATGATTGCCAGTCAATTGCAGTTAATAAAATACTATGCTGATTTTTATCTAAAATCGTCAGCATACCGGTAGGTGGTATATTAATTAATGATCTTATGAATATTATGCATGGTTCAATGGAGACCATCTTGGATGTATAGCAATAAGTGAAAGTATAATCATTACATATAGGCTCACACCCCACTCAATTAATTGATAATAATCAATGAAAACTAATCGAGGGAAATACAGTTTGCTTGTTGCCATATTAACAAAAGCCAGCATTCAATTGTTACTTATGCTAAATTAGTATTCACCAATAGCATGGTTTGCAATGTAATTAAAACACTTAATTTATTTACAAAATAGATATAATCTGAAGAAAATTGTCACACAGCAAATAGTTTATGGGTAACAACCATTTTAGCAAGAGTATACAATGCAATATTGATGTTGAACTATGTGGAAACATCTGTAGAAGAAAATGTAATATATTGGAAATGGTATAACTTACTGAGTGTAATAACTTTGTGGTAACATTTTTTAAATACACATGTATATTGTTAATATACAAGAGTTTTTATTCAAAACAAGCATATTTATTGATAGCTGATCAATGTTTTGTTATTTGTACATATGAAAAACAATTTGAAAACTGGATAAAAAATTATGAAAATATTAATTATCCATCCGTGTAGATATTTACTATGAATATAATTTTAATTAACTCCATTGAATTCCTGGTACCTGGAAATATAGGTTTAGCCTCCAAAAGCATGACTATGTCATCTATAAGCTGAGATAACGGAGTAAAGCCCATTTTGAGGTCAAAATCCAAGATGGCCGCCATGGTGACATCAAAGAAAATGACAGGATATGTTTTTCTGATTTGGTCTGCTATGTAGTTTACAACAATATATAGGTCTGGAAGAAATATCAACATTACACAAAAAGCTGACTAAACTTAGTATGCATGTGAAAGAGCTACAGAAAAGTCAACCATTTTGAAAGATCGACAAAATCATTCTTAAAATCCATGAAACTTAAAACTTTTAGATATACTGCTAATATATTATATAGTCTGAAACCTGTATTTGTTAGAAGTCAAATGCTTTGGAAATAATGTAACTAACAAGTTGAATCTACGTGATTTCATATTTTGGGGGGTTACTTTTTCATATTTCATAAAATAACATGAAAATGGTTATGACATGCATATATTCGGATGCCAGTATCATTATTACATTGTTTTAGTCCAAAAGATTTCATCTGAAACAATTTAATTAATTCATTATACTTATGAGAGCACTAAAATAATGGCGGTCATCTTTAAAAAATGGCCTCCAAAAATATATTTAGCTGGGCATCTGAAATGTCCATCACCTGATTTCATACTCACTAGGCATCAGTTTATTTAAAAGTCATAGTGGCAGTTAGTCCCCTTTTTGGTAGTCATTTTTCATTTGGCTCATGGACTATATGTAGTTATAATGTTTCAAGTTTGTCACATTATTCAAGAGAGCAATCGTTACCAAAAAGTTTGATGTTCTTTTTAAAATAAATTATAATCAAGAATTACCTTTTCTTGAATTTTGAATAGCTCCTAATAAGTACCGCGTGCAAAGCGAGCATTTCAAAAGAATTTATAGGCTAGAAAAATAATCTATGTCAGTATGTTTGTGTGTCATGTGATGTGCAAAAGCATTGATTTAGAATTAATAATACCTTTAGCCTATATAGGTTATTTACCAATCGTTTTGAAAAAGGTTCGTCGATTTAAATGAAAATTTTAATAACAGCTTGTGTAGTTGATTTTTTAACTTAACAGATGAATTAAGTAAAGTATATATAGTGCAACAATCGTCACTTGCATCACAGCAACAGCGGCCTGCATAGCTACCAAGTAAGTAAGTTATATGAGTGTGGAGTTAGAACAATAATATACGATAAAAGTGGTCAGAAAACACATTTTATTTGGCTTTTGTGAGGCAGAAACCTCGCGAGAAGATAGAACAAGGGCTCAATTTTACCTATGTAACCTTGTTAACTCGTTGTTGGTTTTTATAATTGTACTTGGAACACTCTAGTTTTCAGGCGACGTAAAAAACCGATGCCACGTTGAAGGGAAGATTAAGCATCACTGTATATACATTTTAGTTAAAGGTATAGGCAACTACTGAATTGGTCTACCAAATCTGTTGCCATTCTTTCTTCCAATGTGTCTGCAAGGTCTTGAAGAATACCTTTAGCCTGTAGACGTATGGACATTCTTCCTTGTTAGAATAATAAATACGCTAAATGTCTATGTCCAAATAGGCTGTACTCATTTTGTTGAGTATTTTATTAATTTATGTCCGGGTTCTGGGAATAGACTACGAGTCAGACTCCTGGGAATAGACCCCACGAGATTTAAACTTAAATTATAGAAGTTCGTAAGTACTAAGAATGTGCCTAACTGGTGTTATGCTTAATTGCTTATGTTACTTTTTGAAGATATATTTTCTCACTAAGAAGTTCTTAGCTAAGATGTTTCCAGAATACTGCCCCTGGAGAGGTGTATGTATGTCAACTCTCTTTTGACCGTCAGTTTATGTGTTTTACAGTTCATACAGCCATGGAGAGCCCAATGAAAGTTCTCTTCCTGTGTGTTTTACTCAACGCTGTCTGCCTCGACATCACTGATTCATCACCTGATTTCCACGGTTCGTACCGTCTGCACTTCACCTATATACACTATATATCTATTTCATCACGATGCTATGTTTGACTCCATCCATATTATCCATGCAAATCATCAACAAACAATATGATATATACTCCATGGTATATCTGTAGTTATTTCATATTACTGCATCCATATAATGATTACTTTATTCCAGGATATCTGGGTTGTTTTGTCGATGAGAAGGATAACAGCATACTCAATGACAATGGGATAATGTATACAGACGCTAAAATGACGATATCGGTATGCACGACTCACTGCAATGAAACACAATCACTTTACGCAGGACTTAAGGTAATTCCACATTATTATTACAAGCTAACCTACTGGGTATGGCAAATATAATGATACGTTATTCTTTTCAACATCAGTGATTTTCTACGTAGCCTACCCCGGATATTACGACTACGTAACCTTCATCAAATATACTACCGTCAGAAAATAAGGGAACGATACTGATATTCCTATACAGAACACATTAAAACACGAACACATGAAAGTGGTATTTCTCAAAACTGAGTAAATTAATTGTAATTATTGGGTTGTTTAACGGTGGCACTTTGAATTTGCCTATACTAAAAGTGTTACCATTATTTTCTGTCGGTAGTATATATTTGACGGCATAATAGCTGGGGTTAGGAGGATATTTCTTAACATGCTTCTACACCTACTAGTGCCGAGGATAATACTGGGCCGGTATTCATAAAAGGGCTCAAGTCAGTTTTTGCTATACATTTTGTCTTCAAAAACTGATTACGCCATTTTATTAATACCGGCCCTGGAGTAAACCGGAAGTAGTCTCAGGTTGGCGCAGTTAGCCTATCTTTAGTTCCCTTGACCAGTGCCTGGATTGGACCTAACTTAACCTGATATATAATAATGTAGACCAAGATCTTCCGCATTCCGTGGCAGGCGCTCTAAGGTTTGCACCACGGAGTCGGTGTTAATAAAATTATATTGAAAGCGACTCTAGTAGTAATACCCAACAACATTGTAAACACAAGGAACACCATAATTTGAATTCATTGAGTTAAAATTCCTTTGTTCTATTTCAGTTTGGGCAAAACTGCTTTTGCGGATACTCTACCGATTTCAGTATTCATCAAAGACGACCGGAATATGAATGCAATATGGAATGTGGTGGTAAACGTAACCAAAAATGTGGTGGAAGTTATAGACTGTCATTATTTCGAATACAACCCTCCTTGAAATGAATACTTTCAATTCTAATTACCGACTGTAATAGCGCTACGGTAAATGAATATCATTGAATAAATCTTTGACGCCTCGAATAGTTGTTGTCATTGTATACTAATACGAAATTAATAAGAGCGATAGATAGGGGGAGAGTTTAGATTAAGTGCATTACGATAATATATATATACTGGTCGGGGGCCTATAATCGCATTAAATATTCACGTTTTCCTGGATATATTTCTTAATATCTACATCAACTTCATTATACTTACTATGCCAGAAAACAAGATAGAAATTTATGCAACTGACAGTACCTATTATCGCCCTCATAAAACAGGACGGGGTGCGTAATCTTCTGGTGAAATCATTTGATTTAGAATTAGTATTTACTTATAGCCCCTTCACATACACGGATTTTTCATACGAGTCCTTACGGATCGCCAACTCGTAGTCAATCGCAAGCATCCGTAAATGCCTCGCTGGTATCCGTAAATAACTCGTCACAACTCGCAGACATCCGTGAAAGGAGAGGCACATTTTTGACATTTCAAAAATCTTCTTACGATTGTCCACGAATTAATCTTTCCGTAAATAACTCGTAAACAATTCGTAAGTATCGTAAACCGCTCGCAATAACACGTAACCATCCGTAAACTGCTCGTAGGAATCCGTAAATGACTCGTAACACTTGTTTTTGTACGATTCTTTTAGGGTTAGTTTACGAGTTGTTTACGGATTATTACGAGTGCTTACGTGTTCTTTACGATTTCATTAGGGGTAGTGTTACGATGGCTTTACGGATTCTTACTAGTTATTACGAGCACTTTACGTGTAATTACGAGTACATTACGAAACTATACGTACACTTTACGTATTCTTACGTATTGTTTACGATTTGGGGAATATTGTAGAAATGTTTGGTATAACTGCAATATTAGGCCATGAGCCAGGGGGTCATGTCAACCAGGCTCAATCAGAGGGAGGAAGGTTAATCAATATTTTGGCACACCTTGTTTTGTTGGTGTTTTGACATCTTCAACACATCTAGATTAAATTATTTATAGACTCTTGACCACTCGTTAATCACTTGACCACTGAGTGACCACTCGTTGAAATTATCATAAGAAAGTCGTATAACGTATCGTTAAAAAGCTATCACAACCAGGAATATAAAACTTGACCAGTCGTTAATCGCTTGACCACTGAGTGACCACTCTTTGACATTATCATAAGAGAGTCGTGTAACGTACAGGTAGAATGGAATTCAAACTCTTGACCACTCGTTAATGTATTGACCACTTAGTGACCACTCATTGACATTATAATAAGAAAGTCGTGTAACATATCGCAAGATATGTCTTGCAATCAAGAGTTCAAAACACGTGACCATTCGTTAATCACTTGACCACTGAGTGACCACTCGTTGAAATTATCATAAGAAAGTCGTATAACGTATCGCTTGAAATGTATCACAACCAGGAATTCAAACATTGACCAGTCGTTAATTGATTGACCACTGAGTGACCACTCATTGAATTTATTATAAGAAAGTCATGAACATTAGCCTGTAGCCTGAAGCTAGAGTGGTATTAGAAAGTGGCCTATGGTAGTGACTATCGTATATACTGCTGACCTGTCCCGACGCATACACACTGGCCGAGTCTTGACATGATAGCCACTTCACCACACTTGCACGTGTTGTCCATGCAGGGAAGCTGTTGAACATAATAATAGACAGATTGTTAATATCAACATTATGTACTGGTTCATTTCTTGTTAAGGAGGAGCAGCTGAAACGAACATATAAATTTAATATAAATATGATTGGTAGGTTAGTAGATATCAAATATATATATTGTTGTACTAACCTGAAAACAATACTATAGATTTAGTTCGAATCACTCTAAAGGATTTATTTTTCCATTTCCAACAGTACTGTACAAAATGGGCGACACCAAAATCATTACACATACTTACTGTTAGCGTAAAGGCATGAAAAGAAATCTTCGGCATAAATTTACTCATATCATCAACGTCGGCGAATAGAAGTGAACACTTAGGGTGTGCCTGATTAGACATGCGCAGACCAACACATGATCCCGTTCTCAGACACAGAATTTCGCACATAAGTTGTCCAAGCCACATCCTTCCATTACCAGTCAGCAGACAGAAGCCAGTCCCTGAGACGTACAGTAGACACAACAAGAGGCGGGACAACGCGGCCATGCTTGACATCGCAAGTCACCGGAAGTAAATTTAGTTAAGATAAAATAAGTTTGGATTCACGGAATATTTAAGAGAATTCTGTAGCGAACGTTATTCTGTGGTACCGTGTTATAGTGGGAAGTTCCAGCAAATGGAAGCGCATACACATACTGACCTTTACCCACCGTGATTGATAGACCTACTTTACAGTACTCTAACAATTAATATTTTAACTATCCAATATCCTGCAAATTTACATAAACTGAAGTACAAAAGAAAGTTTCCACTTTGTTTTTAAAAATATTTATTAAAACACCGAGATATTTTGTGTTATGTTTGATTTACCCTTTTCTCCACAAAGCAAGCCTAACTATTTGATTGGCAGACAGGCAAAAAGGAAGTATTTTTTTCCAGTTTTGGTAAATTTTCGATAAATCACTAATTTCGATAATTTCCTATGAAAATTGAGAAATAGCATACTAAAAAGCAACCGTTTGTAACCAGTATAACCAGATATTTATGGAGAAAAAAAACACAAGAAAAATTACAATATTATCAGCTTTAGAGCGAGAAAGAGCCCTCTATTTGACATGTTTCGGGAAAACGAACAACAATATAGCAATAAAGTTTGGCTGCACCAAACAAACCGTTATTAGA
>JAVCKZ010115400.1:0-10023 GCA_034780755.1 Lepetodrilus elevatus | reverse complement strand
CTCTCTCTCTCTCTCTCTCTCTCTCTCTCTCTCTCTCTCTCTCCCTCTCTCTCTCTCTCTCTCTCTCTCTCTCTCTCGTTATAACTTATTAAACTTTGGCAGCATCACTACCCCTGCTAATGGCAGTTCTTCATACTCTATTAATTCAATACTAGTATACATATTTAACTGATTGGTTAAATATATGAATCGTATAACAAGCACGCGAGAATAATGCACAAGGAACTAGTTTGTTGACCAGGAAACACGTACGAGGAGTCAGTACGTGTCACTGACACAGAATGACATAACACGAGGAAGTATACTTCATTAATTAACATGTAACAAACCACAGCAAACCAAAGACTTTATACGGACATGCATGTAACAAATGAAAATGATTTATTCATGTCCGCATACTTTAACAAACAATGACGACACTTGACAAATAATTTACATCGTTTACATCCGGAATATGTAATTTTTATTTCACTGTCTTAATTCATAAGACCGAGTTTTTATCAAATACACACAAAAAAAAACATCAAATGATACAATACTCGTTGTGGAATATAATTATGTGTATTCGTACCCACACTAATTACAGACATAGAAACGCATGTGTACAAATGGAGACAAACATAACAAACCAATAGATTAATACAAACAAATACTATATTAGTAGCTAGGCCTATGCAATATAATAAAGTGTGTTTTATTATGTTTCTTTCAGAAATTAATACTCTTTAAAAGAGAATCCTGGCACCTTCCAGTCTTACCACACTCTCTTGGCATCTACACCATCAATACAAGTGAAATTGAAGCCAATACGCAGAAGTTCTCATTTCTACATACGCACAAGAAACACAGCAGATGGACATAACGTTATTTTACTCTACTGAATCAATATAACCAACTGGTCAAGAAAGTCACGTGGTTTAGAGAACAGCTGCTCATCGGACGTTATATTAGCAAGCTGACCTTAAATAGAAGTGATCTCCTAGCACCTTCCATCTCACCACTCTATCATGGCACATACAGCACTACCACACTATCATGGCACATACAGCACTACCACACTATCATGGCACATACACCACTACCACACTATCATGGCACATACACCATTACCAGTGAAGGAATATACAAATGTATTCATTTTCCAACATGTATTATGAAATCAAAAGTCGAATACTTATATATTAATAACTGTTGGAATTCACATTGGTGTTTTAAATTAAATAAATGCATGTAGAAAGAAGTAACTTGACATTTGAAATTATTGAATAGAACTGTGGGCGATCTCAAAACATTGTAAGAGATGGTTTCACTTACATCACTGAGCTCTGTAAACACAGCACGTGCATATTATAACCATTGTGTGAAGTCTGGTCACGTGATCATGACAGTAGTTTGTCATGTTGTCATATAGACCAGCGGGTGTTGACAACATGACAACACTAGTCCAATTAATGCTGCGTGAATAGGTATAGATGTATGTTATTAATGGTATACAATGTACATGCACATCAATTATTATACCATTGCAGTTCTCTTCTGAAAGTCCATTCCTATTGTCACAATATTGTGGAATTCGAGAATGCTATTAATATTATATTACTATTTATTCATCAGTTCAGTGGTCAGCCTGGATCCGTGTTGGTTATAACGCTGGGGCCAGCCTGCAGACTATTCCAGGAACTACCGGAAGTGAGATTCATCATGTCCTACTTGTCTGACCACTGCTACCAGAGGTCACAAAGGTCAATTCCATATACGTCTGGCTTCTCAGAATACAACTGATGAAATATGCTGGAGCAACGACGCAGTTGCTGTGGGCGATCACCACGTCGGTCCCAAATATCACGCCAAATACTAACTGGTATCGACCAAGAGTCGGACACAATATTGACATTCTTCACCGCCGTGAGAGAGGCTGGACAGCGAGGCTCTGATGACCATATTTAGCAGATGACCAGTGATGCCACTGTTTAAGACGTGGTAACAGACAGTGGTATGATTAATGCGTGTTGAAGTCAAAACATTTTCAGGAAATCCCCAAATGATTCATGTCCACACATGCGCGCACATACACATACGACATACAAATCGAGGCTACACACACACACACACACACACACACACACACACACACACACGTTCGAGTATGAAGCAATACAAAAGTGATAGTCTCGGACAATGAAACCAATGTTTGTTCTCATGATACAAGAATACTGTTGAAACACCAAACAAAAACAAAAGTATGGGATCCCATTAGTTGCCAGCTGGCTGTATTTAGCTGTTTGCTGCTAGTTGTGAGAACACGCAGAGGTTCAGTCCACACACGTGCCAGGCATAGCCAACATTATAGAAAATATAAACCTTTCGTTAAGATTTCAAAGTTTCCGATTCCTAACTAAACACTGTAAGAAATGGAAAATCAATTTAATGTATTTCCCATTCAATGTTAAGAAAATATAAATGATCGTGTACATGCAAACGTAGCACAGTGACTATATTATACATGGTAAGCTCTGTAACTCTGAAAGTCTTATACATGTATATAATATAGTGAGCTTACTGGTGCTGTACATGATCAGGTCAGACAGGATATCCAGGAATAGGGACACAACATCACACACGCTTAAATTATCATGTGATATATAGTGTGTCGAATGAAATTAACAATGTTTGAGTCATGCACACTTTAGTCATCCGATTTCAAATCAAGTTTGGTTAAGTTTTGCTTGTCATTATGTGTGGACCTAACATCTGTAGCTTACTATATCTACACAGAAAGTAGGCTATAACTGCAGACTAAAGTAGGCTATAACTGCAGACTAAAGTAGGCTATAACTGCAGACTAAAGTAGGCTATAACTGCAGACTAAAGTAATCAAATGCGACAACACATGTACAGTGATATACATTTGAGTATTGTGACTAAGGTTCTATTTTCTACCCGTCTGCCGAACTGTTACCATGGAATTGTCACCGAAGTCAACTACGCAATTCCAGTCGGTTCCTGCGGCCAATGCCTGTTGATTCTTCACACTAACAACACACCTTAAATTCTCTATTTAATGTCGCCCACGCCATTGTGAGAGCCTCTGAGATGCCAGAATGCCAGCCCTATACTAGGCTACTAGGCTCACACGGAACATATGCCAGGTTACGAATTATCGCAATAGTGTTTTTCTACCTAGAATGCATACCTATGTTTTAAAGCCATCGTCTGTAAAGACAATTTTAATTGAAGTCAACGGCATATGGTTGGACAGTACATTTTCCTGACTGTATAGCCTACTATAATGTCGGCTAGCTTTATTATATCTTTACTTTATGCAACAATATATAACATTAGCCTATATATATGAAATGTTTAAGAAACTGTTATAGTTATGATTTGTACCCATTCTCTGTTGAGTTCCTTCGCTATATATCAACGGATAGCTTCGGCCTTGTATGTGTCCACGGCTCGGATGATGAATAAAAATGATTAATTAAATGGAATGTATTATATTTGATATTTATTCTGTACTATATGAAACACAGGGCCGGATACAGTCACGCAGACCCGAAGGTCTGGTGCCGCCCTATGTGCAATACAATACAATCTGTTTACATTATACATGTAGGCTAATGCTGTTCTATATCAAGTCTGAATAATCTTAATCTCCATCTCAGTCTGAATGATCTCTCTCTGAATCTCTATCTCTCCTTTCTTTTGTCAGTCTGAATACGAATTGTCGAAACGACATATATACATGTTTAGAAGGTTACATAACATGATATATATGATACCAAATGTACACAGAGTTTTTAAGACGGTCAGAAACGAGAAAGTACATCTGGTCAGTCTCTGACGTCACATACTAAGCACAAACTGATGACGAACACTGATTACAATTACAGCAGTATAGCCACAGAACAGTGCATTGTATCCTATTCGGCAATGTAATAATATTATTTCTAGACTTAGCTGTACCATAATGATTGGCATCCTTACTTGGAGAATGTTCACAATGATGGGCTACTTAGTAGGCCCTATCTCAAAAACTACTAGTACATTGTATAATTCTATTCCATACAACTATACTTATTATTATATATCATACCACTGTGGATATATATTACCGGTATATTAATTCCGTATTCATTCTATGTCGCACATTGTATTCTACATTATCTGGTAGCTATGTGTGAATTACGTTCTATTATTCTATTCTAACACTCTGCTAGTACATACGTAATAATATTGATTGTTTACCATACTTGTGGTCACGAGATCTATAATAGCTCTGGTATCGTTAGGATCAGCATCCGTTCCTATATATCCTACCTCGTGGATATGTTATCTGTTCAAGTCACGTGGTGCAGGGTCGCCAGGGAGTCAATGATTACACGGCAGTCTAGACACAGGTTCCCAGCAGAACATAAAAACGACATTCGGAGGTAAATTAAACCGCAATCATTGCATCCTCCGACACAAACATCCCACAGGACAACGTCAATGGTCACGTGACTAAACGTTGACGTTTAATCCGTGTCGTTTCTCCAATTTCCAGAGCTGACAACATCTGACAACATGCTCTCCAGACCACTCTGACAACATGCTCTCCAGACCACTCTGACATTGACCATCGCGGCAGTTTAATGTCATTATTATAAAGCTAAAGTCGCGGTGATATCGTAGAATGAGTTTCATGAGATTTCATGACGGTCGCGTGTTTAAGTCCTTCCACCGCTGCCAATTCGCACGCTAGAAACGCAATACTGTTTTTAATCTCTCGTGTTTCCATTCCATTCCTTGTGCTCTACTCTGCTCGTGAATGGGAACAGAACCGATTAATAGGCATATCTGCGCAGTACGATTCTACTACTAATGTTTTATTTTTAGTATGTTCACTTTGACTTGGGTAAAAAATGTATATGAGTATTTATATGTCATATAAGTACTTAAGCTTTTTATTCATATACATTTTCACGTTAGTATAGTCACCAGGTAGCCTAATATATTCTATTATACGCCCTGATTTAATAAATTCACAGTTCCCTAAGGCTCTACCCTTTCATTTATAAAGAGTTGATCTGTTACCGAGGTTGTAGTCGATAGTCGTGGCTGACAATATGTAAAATACTATACACATATTAAGAATACCTAAACCCCACAACATTCACACATTTCAATGCCAAACACATGTCCGCCATAATGTTCTATGGGCCTAAATATTATTAGCAACCGATAAGGCGCCACTGTTACTGGTTTCCATGGTTTTGGCAGTGGTCAGCTGTTAGCCACACGTCCAGTGTTATGAAGTTATCAGTATAAGTCACTCTCCATCAAATCCCAGGACACTCCGCCATTGTATCCTAGACCATTGGATATAGAACTACATCATGCTAAATCTACATAGGAATACCGTTGAGTATTAATTATTATCGTTGGTTTTAATTATCAATGATATAAAATTATAGCATAGTCATGTAGGGCCTAGTAATTGTGGTTTCTCTATATTGTGATATCAATTCCATATTATATTATACATCATGATCAACTATTGATAATTTCACCCAAGTTAATTGTATTTGCTGGACGCGGGTTAATGAAGTAGCCAGTAAATTAGACACTATTCCCCCGAAGACTAGTTATTAATGAAGCTCGAGATAGCTTGACAGAACACGAGGCGAAATTCCTGTAGTGGATGTGATGAATCACCTGAAACTTGATTAACAATGTACCCCTGCTATTACTGCGGCTGAAAATAACAGTTGGGCGAGGATCAGTGGTGCTGTAGTGGTGTAGTCAGTGGTTCAGTGGTGCTGTAGTCAGTGGTTCAGTGGTGCTACATAGTCAGTGGTTCAGTGGTGCTGTAGGCAGTGTTAACGCGATGTGCTAGGTGGAATCGTATGAGCACTTGCTTGTGAAATGTTATTCGAATACGATTAGTCATTTTCCATATTGGTGTGCGGGTTCACTATCAAGAAACATATGTCCACGATTGGGGCCTAGTTGAAAAACTCTTTGGCCCTTGATGGCGCGAAGATAATATGTATTCAGGTCCGCATTTCCAAATTAGAATTAATTTATCATCGTTAATACTTGAAGAGTTACACTAAACTGGTCACGACTTGAATATAACATGACCACGTTTTTCTAAAGTTTTTCTATACTTTTTTATTAGTGTATTGCGTATATTCTATTTAAATTCAACATGTCGACCTTTAAATTCTCGAGAACTGAGCATACATTTCCCAGAAGAGCACACACACGACGTAGTCAGTTCTTATGATGATATGCAGTAGACGTTGTGAAATCATCACTTTCCACACGAGTTTCCGTGCCACGAGGTAGCCTACAGTTATACTTCTGTTTGAAGTGGTGTCTTGCCAATCTTTTAACATGAAAACGAAAATGTAAAACAAATGCTTTCTGTAATGTCTAGCCTATTTATGAAGGCAAAGATCAAGTCGTGGAAATGGTCGATCATCCGTGTTAACTCTTAATTGACTTACTTCCACTTTCTATTTAGCCTATGTGTTATGGTGTATACCTTCTGATGACTCCGTACTATCCAGTATAAGTATACGTCATGCCACTACCATTACACAACATGTTTAACATCAAGTGAAGTCATTGTTAAAATTGTAGGCTATTCTACGGATGTTAGCAGTATGTTGAAAGAAAGTGTAGATATATATATGAATGTAGCCGGGTGTGATATAAGATGCTCCTACTGGTCTTGGCCAGAGGAGTTACCCCTTTGGCTCAGTCGGTAGAGCGTTGGACTCGCAATCCAGCAACTCGGGTTCGAATCCCAGCTAGGGTGATAGGCATGATCCTCTGTTACAATGGCGCCCAACGTGGTAATGACACATCATAGTAATGATCATTGTGTATTTTCGTACTTAAAGTGCCAAGATCATCAATTGGAGGCAATATTAAATATTTTTAATGAATTGTTTATTTTCTACGTACCAGGGACAAATATGAAAAATGTATACACACAACTTATATTACGTTATAAGAATTGGTAATTCCCCAAAGTGACCTGTTCAAGAATCGTGATGTCACAATTACATGTGTAATTATCACGAGGTAAGTAAAGCTATTTAATTAGGAAAGGATAGCAACAACCTGATTATAACCTTTGACCTCTTTCAAAGATGATAATGCTACTTTAACTGCCATAGCACAGTAGTTAGCAAGAAAAGGGTGGAAATCGTAGCACAGCCCTTGTATATTTAATTACTAATAATTAGTCATATCGTAATGTTAGAACTCGTAATATTAAAAATGTTTACTGTTCATAAATTGCCACGCATGTTCATTTGTAATGTTGTTATTCTAGTGTCTTTGTTCGGCGTCGGTCACATTAACGTTGTCCACAACAGCTCATTCCCAGAATGGTAAATCTACTAAATCACCTATAGCTATATCTATTCATTAATTATAATAAGCTGTCTAGATGTTGTAAAACAATATTTATTGATTATCATTCATGCGGAAGCACGTTATTGTAAAGGTGTTGTTGAAAGTTGCAAAAGAAATCTGAAAGATCTGGAGTGTTATTAATGATGCTGTGGTAACGTCCGGGATAGGACATGGCCTAAGGGGCATCATGATCCAGAACACAGAAACACTCACACAAAAAGAGAAGAATACACGGACTAATGAATGCATGTAGTAGCACAGAGCTGATGTATTGACCTCCAGTGCTTGACCATTTGACCTCCTCTCATACAATGTCCACTCTTGACCCGCAGACGCCATTAGCCAAGAGAATATTCCACGTCTGGAGATAAATACCTCATTAATATGATCTGCAGACAATTACAATCTTGTTGCTTTCAGTGTTTGACCTAACAAGCACACTTCTAACTGATAACTTCGTGCCTTGTGTTTCAACTCGTCGTATTTTCCTTGGAAATAACGTTAGTTATTGACACAGTTTGTTAAAGGAATTGTCTGCTACTGTAGATATCCGCGTGGGAAGCTATGTTCTACAGAGTTCTACAGAGTTCTAGAGAGTTCTAGTGTGTTTTGACAGAATACAACCAATATTCTACCACAGCAATACAAACGGGCAGGACTATTTCGATGAGGCAACATCTGAAACGGGTGTCCTGCACATGAAACCTCTAGGACACCCCATGTACAGGTGTCCTTATCTAGGATCCTGGAGGGACCCGCAGACAGTTCTTAGAATTATGTTTGCTCTCACTGTACAACGCATTTTTCTTAACAGAATATTAAGACATTCTCTTCTCATAAAATGTTATTGTTTTGTAATGTTTCTCTTATACTCTTTAAGCTGCAGGTAGAACATACATTTGTTGCATAAAATAATATGCTTGTATAAATCTAGGGCGACAATAATAGTAGGCTAAAACAATGATGTTTACAATTATTTGCGCCCCGATTGCAGCATGACGTCGTACGACACGCCAGAGGTCCCTGGGAGAGATTTCAATGCCATTTTGGCCACGGAATCTCTTTTATGTATATTTTACGAGAAACATAAACACGCACCTCCACAACACGGCATAGATGACATGCGCAATTTACGTTACATGCACAGTCGCCACGGCGGTGAGAGACAGGTATTGATGACCTCTATGGAACAACGTAAGTCTGTAGCTGCCCTATGTCAGGTAACACTATGTTCTAGAATACGAGCAGGTAACACAACATTGCATGTCACATCATTGTTTATTGATGCCACAACGGGTCAGAATGACACAGGATCGATGTGTAGATATCGATTAACGATAATTATTGGCATGTTGGCATGTTGCGAAGGTACTACGTAGGTGCCCGTATGAATGACTTTTTGAAGTGTGACTCCCACCCTCCCCCACCCATACCCGTACAGGGGAGAAAGGAGGTTAATTTATATCGAGCCATACACGAAGAAGATAGGAGCATTTTCATTGTCGAAACTAATCCCTGAATAAACTTATTTTCTTCGATTCCGGCACACCATAATTGTTTGGACATATTATGGCACTACTACTTATATACATAAAGGTTGACTATATATATTGTTTAATACTAGCATATAATGCACAGCATGGTAGGTTATATCTTATATCAAGCAGTTCTTAAAAGCACGAACTATTCAAAATCAGTAGACTGAACGCAAGCATTTCCCACATCAACTCTCGGTCGATAAAATAATTTAAACACCTTTCGTTTCATTCTCATAAAAATTGTGTAGTTACTAGAAGAGATTTTATGGGCGATCATTTTTATCAACGCTGTTTAGAAAAGATAATTAACGCTGCATAGCCCTAACAACGTTTTGAACGAGGACTACAATTCATTTTATTGTGAACTCCCTTGTGGATATTTTAAAAAGTACACTACGCTTTTACCAAACATCAATTATTTTACCGGCCTATTGGCCTAGATTGAGCGAGAGAAAGATCGATCGTTTCCGACTTCAATGATGACAAGATTGTGCGGGAATATATTCCTCGTTCCGATTCAGAGCTACCGACCAAATTCGATATGCCATGAGCAATTGCATGTTTGAAGTCTTTGATTTGTGAAATAGGACAGTTCCAGAGCCACGAGTTGCGACCTAAGAGATGACGTTGAACGGAGCCAGTAGTGTTCCGGGGTTCAGCACGGCGGGCGTGACAAGTCTTTGGTTGTTTTAATTCATGGTCGTCGCTCTTGACAGACCTGACGGTTTCCTTAGAGGGAGGAAGTGATTGCCCACAAGTGTTAAGTCGATATTATTTGAATTGAATGGCAGTAAAGTGTGGTCAACAGCACCCGGGCGAACATTCTGTAGGCTGGCTGTAATTGCCTTCTAGTGGCCGCGCTACAATCACATACTGGCTTCCTTAATTAATAACCTTCACGACCTAGGATTTAGTGGTTAATATCTGGCCTTGTAGAATGCTGTCCTTTGTCTGCAACAGAACACGAATGATAGAAGAATGAATATGTATACTGGTACCTAAGATAATAAGTAAACAGGGTATCGTTTCTCGAAGCTCTCTTAGCCGCTAAGGGACCATAGCGCTCTCTTTG
>JAVCKZ010115389.1:0-10024 GCA_034780755.1 Lepetodrilus elevatus | reverse complement strand
CGTCACATGACGTTTTATGAACAAAATTCTGAGTCGAGTACGAAATCGTACTCAGAAAAGTTTCGTAATCTCGGGGCATGGTCTCTTGGCGGATACTAGAGCTGAAAGGATACTCAGGCCTCGAGATTACGAAACATTTTTAGTATGATGTCATGCTCAAATTATGATTGTATTGGGATTTGTGAACATAACTTTGAAATGAGTATGAAATTGTACTCAAAAAGGTTCCATAAACTCGGGGCAGGGGTACTATTTCTCGAAGCTCTTTTATTCACTGATACCATAGCGCTCTCGTAAATGCACGATACCCATGTATTAGAGATCGCTATGACAGTCCGTATGGTCTCATAGTAGATATGAGAGCTTTAAACGATACCCTGTACATTGTTCGTGGACGTTGTACAGCTATTTCCTGGCTATCATTCTAGGGCGATGCCGTACAGTCAAATCTATGTGTTCCGTCCATGTAATTATTATTCATACATTCCTTATGTTCACAATCACTGATTGGCATGCGTGATTAATCCTTCATTCAGCCGACATCAACATGTCATTTATCATCATGTCCTGTATTCAATCCATTAATAATGCAGCGGATCGATGTAGACATTGGTTTCATGACGGTCCATCAGTCGTTTTGTTCAGCTTGGGGCACCGCATTTAGTCTAAATCATCCAATTACTACAACAGGCATTGTGCTTATTTGAAGGTTGCCTGTTGACAAGGTAGTGCATGACACTTCATATGATAATTCAATCATGTATCAAATTAATTATTAATTTAACTAAATGTAAATCTTATTTCGTTTCATCTACTCTCCAAAACCAAGAAGATATCGTGGCAGTGCATGCAGTATAGTGGGAATGGCCCAAGATTTAATTTAATTTAATTAGTTTTGTTAATGATAGCCATGTGCTAATATTTCATTCTCTGCACATGAATATTCTGTATACGTTAATAATTTATTTGGAATATCTTCTAGAGGTGTAGCCAAGGGGTGTAGCCAAGGACAAGGTAATAGATCTGAATTCATTTTCCGAAGACTAAAGTATCTGCAGGCAAGGGCCTTATGACATAATATACAAACGTAACACGCCAACCAACCTATCAGTTCATGGAAACGTAAATACAATACGTTTAACATTACATATCACATTTCCAAAAAGAGACGTTCCTAGCAGAACACTTTCAGCCAGGACATCCAAGTTAGGAGTCCTAGCCCAAACAGCTAACAGGACATCAAACCTTCTTTCCCTGTGTCAGTGGTAACCAGACAAGTCAGTAGGACCAATCTGCTTCCAGTAAGTTGAACATTACTACGGGTATTCTGAGGTGGCAATAGCTTGAAACTCTCACACCGATGATGACATCAAATTTAGGGTGGCAGCCATTAAACAACTGGTTCTCTGATGTTGGATGTCATCTTGCAAACTTTAAAGATAATTCTTTAGTACACGAGACTGAGCTATATCTGGTGCATACATTACAGCTTAATTGTATTCTTGAATAACATCTTGAGTATATAAAGCATGTATGCACACTTGTTAAATCTACGTTTTACGTTTAATCTTATATTTCACTTCTCTCTCTCGCTCTCGCTCTCTCCCTCCCTCTCTCTCTCTCTCTCTCTCTTTCTCTCTCTCTTTCTCTCTCGCTCTCTCTCTCTCTCGCTCTCTCTCTCGCTCTCTCTTTATTCTCACTCTCTCTCTCTCTGTCTATCTCTCTTTCTTCTCTCTCTCCTCTCTCTCTCTCGCTCGCTCTCTCTCTCTTTCGCTCTCTCTCTCCCAGCTCTCTCACACACACACACACACACACACACACTCTCTCTCGATATTTCTCTTCCTCTCTCTCGTTCTCTCTCTTATTCTAAATATATTCCATGAGATCATAAGATAGAACATGTCCTGGGAGTTGGTGATCACAAGGATATCGTGACATGTGCTAGCCTTAATGACGTTGTAACGAACAGATTTCCTAGCATTACTTCTCAAATTACAAAGAAATCCCACAGAACAACTTTGGAAATAAAATAGTTTGTCTTTATTTGTTCTAAATCCCAGTCTTAAAGACAATTGCCCTGCTATATAAGATATTCGTGTAGCTAAAGGGCAGAAGCCATAAAGGTCGGCGGTGACTCATAGTTTGCATGCAAAGAAAATATTGTCAACAAGAAAGTTACTTTACACAAGATAATTCTCAGGAAATGTTCAGGAAATGTCTTAAATGAAATTGACACTTTTATTATAATCCGATTTCAGTGTAGTTATTTACATCACAAGTTGAACATTTGGATATAATTACAAGTCAGTATTTGTTCTGCTAATGGTGTGATTGTGTGTGAACTATCTGGGTTTTTTTAGTATTGGAAAAAGCACATCCATCAGAACAGAGTAACGGTACAATTCCTTTACATTAATTTTGACATTCTGAGAAATCTGTGCGACTCTGCGTGAAATTACCTTTGTTCGATTCGTAATTTTATTATCATAGTTAATAAAAGAAAAGGTTATGCTAGCTCACCATGTTTTGTTCTCTTTTACAGTTGAACAGGTACATTTTTCTAAGTAAAAAAGGTCTCGGTTAATCTCCTAGTCTATGACGGCCATACATAATATAGGTATAGGTGACAATAGTTTTAGCTTGAATCATATTCTTGGCTTTCAGTCCCGTCATGTACCGGAATGTGGGTAGTCTACACTAATTTCTTACATTATACTGAAATAGCTGTGTCTGCGAAAGGTAGGTTACGGTGTCGTCTTTGTAAATGAGAGTGGTGACGGGCAAGAATTAGACTGGTTTTATTTAGGTACGACGCGCCGGGGCTCTCGGTCACCCAGGACGCAAGAAGGTCAAATTGTCTGCAGTGACGTCAGTGTAATAATGCCTACGGGAAATAGCAATTAGGTCGTTTTCCTTTTTGTATGTTATGAGCTGTTTTTGTATGAGCCGTTTTAGTTCGTCAACAATGCTCCCATTTGCAGCCAAATATGATATTACAAAGTACTACAATGCAACTTATTTTAAAATATGTCTAGCAAACTTATACGAGTTTCAGTGACCCCGTAGACAATGAGGAAGAATGAATTATATAATATATACTAATAAATACAATTACGCTGCTCAGATGCGCTTTGTACGAGTCTGAGTAAACAGGAACAATTGTCAGAAGGCGGAAGCAGAAACTGTCTAGTTGTCAAATGCCTGTTTGAAGAGCAATGTTTTAAGTCCGGTTTTAAAAGCACCGAGTTCATTTGTAGAACGAAGTTCTATATAGTATAACGGGAGATTGTTCTAAATACATCTATTCCTGGAGGTCAGCTAATATAATTAGACTACCAGCGTGTTGTATGTATTAGCCCTATGAGGTATCAGTGGTTGCTCGTGTGATCAATTGTTGCTCGTGTGATCAATTGTTGCTCGTGTGCTATCAAGTTTCAAGTTTCTGTATTTATCTATGTGCTACCAACGATGGCATATGATATGAGACATACACATTATGTATCAATGATTGTTCGTGTGATTTCAGTGGTTGCTCGTGTGCTATCAATGGTTGTTCGTGTGCTAGCAATGGCTGCTCGTTTGCAAACATTGTACGTAATTGTACATCTATTAATAACCATGTTTGATAACAAACGTTTCAGACACCTTTATTGGTATACATTTATTCAAATGTTAATACCAGTTATGCTCCAATTGCTCTAGTATATTGTGTACCACTAAAAATAAGAAGATTTCTAGAATTAGCATTATTTCTATTGAATTTACCGTCCATAATGTGAAATAAGCTTCTAACCATTTGCGGATATACATTTATTATGATCTATTATCAGTATGTATTGCTGCGAGCACTTTAATATCAATCACGTGTATACAATGTATACACCATATATATCCGCCATGTATATATTTATTTCATTATCTATATAATAAAAACCCATTTCGATGTAAGCTGATTGTATTCTCCTGTGAATGTATACTTATTTAATCTCTGTAACAAATAACAAACAGATAGTGTGAACACTTCCCCGTTTGGTGCAATCTACTCGATCAATAGATAACCTCAAAACCCTCTGTAACACATTATTTGAGGACCGAAAAAGAGGTTATCTTAAAATAGTCGGAAATTGGTAAGCCGCGTTTTACTGTCCCACGATAAACAGGATTTAATTAAAATACGTTGATATATGTAAAACTGGCCTCCCAGGCCAATATCTGAATCTGTTTTCAGTTCATTTGGTTTCAGTCTCAGTTGATTAATATTAACATGAAACATTGTTTATTGTATACAAATGCACGTAGACACAGGAACACTAACCGACATGATAGATCTTGGCTTGTTTGTCATAGAAATATCATATTGGTATTATATATATTGATATATACTTTGTATTGTAATAAGCGTATTGTGGAATATTATTACCGTATATTACAATACAATGACCCATCTCTAGTAGTAATGGAACTGTTCCCAACCTCGATGGTACGATTGAACAGATTACCTACGAAAATGTTGTTTTGCTGATCATATATTTGATAGATAGAGATGCAATGATAGTCATTACCGTATGTTTGATAGTTTATACTATTTAAAGGCATAATATCACAGCTGATAGACCTATATAATGGACAAAGGAATTTCGATTTGAGTCTAATTACGCTTGATTTATCCACCCAAATGTTGTTATTTACTGATGTACTTGGTACTCGATAGTTAGCAACATATTCATATTTTATATGAATAAAGGGAATGTTCCGCTATTTATCTTGTCTTTGATGCATCAATTCATCTATGAAGGACATTGCAAGAAAACGTTGCCGTTACGCATTATATTTTAATCGTACCACTGAGTTATGGCCCCTTGCATTTATATAATGAAACAAATACAACTACGACCATATTTAGATTGTCTATAGGGGTTGCAGTGTGTCAATCTCACAGGGGTGGAAAGGTTTTTGGAAGTACAAACATGATTTTATGTATGTCAAGTAAATGTACTTTGCAGTTATGGCTAAGAACTAGTCAACACCGACCATAAATATCTGTGATATTATGCCTTTTTTTAAATCACTATCAATTTCAATATGTATATCAAACATTGAAATTGACTAAAACATTAATCATTTTTTAAATTGACTGATTTCAGATATGATATTACATAGTTTCGATTAGTTCAGTCCAATTTGGATGAACTATTCAGCTGCATTATCTGATAATTTACCTCATTGTATCAAGTATCTGAAGGGGAAACTCTACTTGATTGAGATATCCAGTATTGCCGTTCTGATCTCTTCCATTAGTTCATGCAGCATGATATTCTTATTTCTACATGACTGGCAATACATGTAGCTACGTACACCGGTATGTGAAATCCATAACTAGCGGTAAACGTCATAATACGACAGTGTCCATAACGATAACGACCCTGACATGTGGCGACTGTTATTTTCACGGCTAATTACTTGCACTTACACGTGCCCGACACACGGCATTGAGACATGCTCTCTGTATTATTTACACATTTCTGAACACTACATCAAATAGCTAGTCAGCCATGATCATTGGTAGTAAAACTGTGCGGCTAGCTGGTTTATTTACAGGTTGTGGCGATGATAAGTGTTTCAATGCGGGATTGTAGGCATGGATATGATGCAGCTCTTATTGGAGCTTACATTGTACATGTTGTATGCTAAATCTACAACTTTACCTATTCATAACATGTACACTTCTATTATCCTACAAGTCAACGAGGCAATAGATATGGACATACATTATGTATAGCTCGATGGTTGCTACAAGAGCGTTATATTCGCTTTGCAGATAATCCTTGTATAGTTCATGTACATATGCATAGTAAATAGTAGATAATAGAACATAATGACAAGGGTGTTCACTGTTCATACCAATCACGACATAATAGAACACAAGAACATAATTGCATACGACATATTCTATATGCATAAGATTGTGTTCCATTCCGTTCTGTCCTGCTATAGCAGTACGTATAAACCGAAAGTAGGCACTGTTAAATGGCGATGTTCCATTCCGTGCTGTCCTACTATACAGCTGCTATAGCAGTACGTATAAACAGAAAGTAGGCACCGTTATATGGCGATGTTCCATTCCCGTTCTGTCCTATCCTAATATAGCAGTACGTATAAACAGAAAGTAGGCACTGTTATATTATGTCGATGTTCCATTCCCGTTCTGTCCTATCCTACTATAGCAGTACGTATAAACAGAAAGTAGGCACTATTATTTGGCGTGATGCGTAAGAGCTTCCGGGTGAGAACGTTGCTAATTCCATTGCCTGCTTACTTATGATCCCTAGCGATTGTCACCAACCGACACTAAGCTGATCCCAAAATACCGGAGCCTAATAGTTTGACACTATTTACTACACGGACAGTGTCTGCCTCGCCGTGTCTTCGGGCTAATGCATGCTGGCATTCGTTTTCTGCTTCCGAGGCCTTAATACGTGGCAATTCCCATTTGGCTAGTAAAATATGTAGTAGTATTTGGTACATCCGTGTTAACCCAGAAGGCTCATTGTGACCATGCCATCGTTTCACGAAAGGGTTGAACCGGAAGTCCGGGCGTAAATAGGTCTGTACGTCATTTCCTGCCAAACTGGAATGGTGTGTGTCTTCATTTTCCCACGTATTACAGAGCCTGTTCATGAAGTACAGATTTTGTAGGTTGACCTAAGTGTACATGCATATTATACTTTGAATGTCTGCAGTAGCAATACTGGCATTGCTTCCGTTGAAATCATGATGAACTCCAGTTTGGCGTATGGAAATATCGACGCAAAACTAGTTAAATGACAGGGCTCGTATCCTCAAACTGCTTATGTTAATGTTTTAAGAGATATTTTCTCACTAAGAAGTTTCGAGAATACAGGCCCTGGTAAAGAGGATTTCATATATGCGTGCAGTCGTGTGTAATTCAAGTACCTTTACGTTTAGTGTACATATATAGTAGTACCTCCCTTGCTTTCACGCAACCCAAAACCCGCAGAGACTCACTAGTTTCTATGTAACACATTTGCAAGGGGTTCTTCTCTAACCATAAGCAGCTACCACGGATGTACTGATACGGTCTCCATAGATTACGGCTGTAGTTGAATAGGCACCATCAAGCTATTTAGTGCAACGTAACGTATTCCATAGAGACCGTACGTAAATGCCATAGTACTTCCAAGAAGAGTGTTAACGACATATCTGTTACTAGAAGACAATAAGCGCAAATATGAATTGTTGTTTAGTTCTTTAGATACGTAACATGTTACAAATATCATGTGATTACTATACCCTAGTGGATCGTAGTGTTATGAAAATAACACGAATTGTGAATATTCGTGATGCCAATAAAGAAAGCCATGCGTTTTACCGTAATACATATAGAGTAGCGCATTGCATTACTTGTTGTGTCGGTCCTTAGATATGTAACATATTACACCTACCATGTGATTACTGTACCCTATTGGATCGTAGTTTTATGAAAATAGCAATAATTGTAATATGCATGATTCCAAACAAGAAAACCATGTGTTTTTACCGTAATATACATGGAGTGACACATTGTTTTGAGGGTATAAATGAATGAATGAATGCTCTTTATTTCCTCCAATTGGTCTTCGGAGAGTACAAGACAAAGTGTTAACACATTATTTTAACATAGTATGTAGCATAATTATATATACAAACTCGACTGCAGTTTCCAAGATGTGATAGCGCGTGCTGAAATTAGCATTGTAAAAATGTTAAGAATATCCTTCCTACAACAATGCAGCATTATTACCAGCCGTATTGGCATGTTTAGTTCAGGAACATTTGTGATAATTTAGCAAATCAGATTAGTGAAGGTAATCGCAGCATTAAGATCAGCTAAATCAGCGCAAATATTGGCATTTGTCTGCGCAGCGTTTGTCCTGAATACACAATCTGCCATTCATTGGTTCAAAGCAATAACTATGAGGCAATCCTTGTAGTACTAACCCCTCCGATTTGCTCACCCATCATAACATTTATCTCTTTTACTGTCATCCGAGGTAAGATTGCATAGCCAGGGAATTTTTCTGCATAAAAGATCTATTGTATTATCATATAAATTGGAGATCGCGGTCATCCTCCGCACCCCCCGAGCGTCCAATCACCTTTGTATCTGGTAACCCTTTCTTTGAATTGTTGACTGTGGACGAAGCTGCAAATTATTCTGCCAACGTTTGATTTATTGGTAAATCCTGGCGACAATAGCATTTAATCAATTACTTGGACAATATATGTGAATGGACCTGGATTGCTCGCGTCTAGAGGTAAATTAAAGTGTCTGTTTTATACGAGTTGTGCAAACAATCAAGACATCCGGTCTACGCAAGCTGGGTTTCGCAATTCTTATTATCTGTGACGTACACGAAAAGAGCTCCGCTGTCCTCATTATCACTGTCCTCACCGTCACTGCTGTCCTCATCAACACTCGCCGCCCCTGTCCTCGTTACTACTCGCTACCACTGTCCTCGCCGCCCCTGTCCTCATCATCAGTGTCCTCATCACACTCGCCACCCCTGTCCTCATCAACACTCGCCGCCCCTGTCCTGGTCACCACTCGCTACCCCTGTCCTCATCATCAGTGTCCTCATCACACTCGCCACCCCTGTCCTCGTCACCAATGTCCTCATCACCACAACTATAAATTCATGTCATGTTACAGTAAAACCTATTGCTTGTTTGCCTTGGAGAACGGGGGGAGTGGGATGTAGATCTAGAGCTTATATCACTACTTTTTAGTTTAAGGTAGGAGCAACATAAACCAACAATAACTACTCTACAGACATCCTATCTTAACATGATCGCACTGGAAATGAAAATTCCGCTAACATTTCGAACTCGAGACACTTGGCTCCGAAGTCTGGCCATCTACCGTTGGCCTACCACCCGCCCCTGTAAACCATATTCGAAAGTTGGCTGAACTTCCCCAGACCTCTTCACATCGCGTACTCCGTAGCCCTGCATCCCAACCTCCCTGAATAGAATATATGGAATTACAGAATACAATTTTGTGAGACATAATTTGGTTTTCGGTGTATATAAATCACATTAGGGTACAAGTCTCATAGCCTAATACATCCTAATGTTTTCAGTTTACGTTTGGTGGCCCGAAGCTCCATCAATCGATGACATATATTTGTGACACTGCTGCACTTCATGGCGATATTCTGAAAGCTGGTACGATATTAAGCTAGATTTTCATCAAATAGAATTCCTGATAGTCCAACATTCGATGAACGGCGTCATGATTGACGATTATGATGTCTGGTATATTATTCAACGCCCCGAAAGAAATCAAACTAATATTTAATACTATGCAAATGGGAAATCGAAGCTACGAGTGGCTCTATTGAAATGTGAATGGTGCCATTGAATTCGATCTCAATGGCATCACTTTTTTCATCACATGTGTATTACTTGTTTTAGGAAGCACGTTGAGTATGTGTCTAATTATTAAGATGTCATCTAGGTAGAGGCATGATTTGAATATCTCACGGAACCAAAGTGTTGTTCATTCATGGAGTTGGGTATGATTGAGGAACATTCAAATAGCATATATGCTAATAGAAACAAGCAAATACCTGAAATATCATAACAGAATATATGAAAGAGAATGTTTATTCCCATAGTGTCTTATATGCGACATGGACAAATACGGTCCAGAGTATCCTTTCACAAAGCTCTCTTATTCGCTAAGAGACCATAGAGTTTTCTTTGCAGTGTATTAACTATCGGCAAAGAGAGCGTTATGATCTCATAGATGGATAAGATCGCTTCGTGAAAGGATACGCTGATCGTAGTGCTCATCATATACATATATTATGCTAGTGCTGTATGCAAATCCTGTGCCCCGGGAGCGTCATACCAAAGTCGTTCAAATTAACATGGAACTTCTAAATTATAATTAAATCTTCCCCTGAATGGCTCTCGTTTTGGTAAGCAAACATTGATAGGCTCGAACCGGTAAACTATATTA
>JAVCKZ010115378.1:0-10025 GCA_034780755.1 Lepetodrilus elevatus | reverse complement strand
CAGGGGGTTGCATTGGATATTTGTCTACCAAACAGCGGTGGAATGGTTTTTGGAAGTACAAACATGATTTTATGTATTTTGCAGTTGTAGCTATAAGAACTACTCTAAAATAACCATAAATATCTGTGATAGTATGCCTTTAAATATATGAAGCTCCAAATTGAGCACCATTCTAACATAGGATCCTGTGATCCTGTGATTTGAACCCGAGTTGCTGGATTGCGAGTCCAATGCTCTACCGACTGAGCCAAATGGGTAACCCTGATGGCCTTAACTAGTAGGTGCATCATATATCTTATCTGGCTACATTTGCATACGGTACATGTACACACTTTTTGAAAGAAACCTACCAGAATATGTTAGGTTATTAAATTAACTTGGAGGAAATACATTTAGTAATCTACAGCAAAAATGCAAAGATACTAAAGTTGATTAGTGGTCGATAAATCTATCCAGCAGTTTTAGATAGTATGAATTTATGATAAATTGATGTACTAGTATACATGATGAATATATTACACATACCATCCAATTTCGCTTTAAAGAAACAAGTTCACATTTATAATTCACCAACACTAATGTTAATATAATATTGTCAACAAAATGCTATAGATTTTATGTAGATTTATGAACTTGGAATATTATCTCCCCCTGATTGTGTCAAGGGAGGTAACTGTGACTTGCATTCAGTGTTTACCAAACCTGTACAGTGGAATCGAGATACAGAAGACATTAGAGAACTCTGCACGTCTTATGTGACGTGTGCAATGGGTTGGAAGTGATGGAGAAGCTCATGCACACATAACAAAGTGACACACGTTCCCAGTTTTACCGTGGTAAGAAAATAGGCAATGACATTCCAAGTTTATATGACCCAACATTGTCATTGAGGCCCAATTAGGGTTTTACAATTGCATGCCTTTATTTACGAACAATTATATTTTTAGCATAATCCTAAACGAGTTTTACTGATTGCTCACCGATGTTATAAATTAATTCACTAGTAATATTTAAATACTTTTATAATAATATTGAAGTTCCTAAAAATATTTGTACTTTTTCGGTATGCAGATCAAAATCTTCAAATTATGGCTGGAAGAATGTCTAACAAGATCGCCATGTGGCAGAAGAAGACTGACGAACATCAAGAAAAGCAGCTGATTAATCCGTTCTCCAACTGGGAAGGCGCCTGTCACAGAGCGAAGCTTTCGAAAGACGACGAACAGTATGGCAAACCCGTGGCTGGGTCGTCGACAGAACGACGAGGCAAACAGGCTGGCCAGCTCATAAGTGGCGAAATCATCGTACTGTGTCACGTGATTGCCGAGACTGGACAGCGACAAGCCAATGGAATGTACGCCACTAAGTTCGGACCTTTGTTTGAGGAATACACGCGCATTTCGAACAAACTCGTGGGTATGCTTCTTCGAGCACGAAAGCAGAATCTAGTCGCTTTCGAGGGAGAAATGTTGTATCAGAGGAGAGATGACGATGTTGTGATAACACTGCTTAGAATGCCTGAAGAAAATTGAGTGTGTTTGTAATGATTACTTTATGTTGGCCGTCCATCGTTGACCGTCCAAAGACTATGGAATTCCGATTTATTATAATTAAATATTGGTTAATTTTCCAATAGGGGTGGGTGCCTGGATCAGTGTTGATGAAATGACTGCTGGGAACTTACTGGCCTGAATAATGATACAAATAACTAATGAATTTCTATTGGCCCATAGGATACCTTTAGCATTGGGAGAAATGGCTGGGCCAGCGGTAATTTAGAACACTGGTTGTAACGCAATGGTAGATTGTTTGGACTTCTGAGATAAAGCCCTGTGTTTAAACACATCCCTGGAGCCTGGCATGAATATTCGTGAAAGTTTCCTTCCTGATGCGATATTGACATGATGCACCGACTATACAGTGGGGCGATGCCGTTATTCATCTTTGACTTTGGTCTTGTCAGTACCAGCTGGTGCTTGCAGGTTTACTGCAACATTCAGTGCTACAGATGTTGAAAGTTTTCTCCTGCCCTAAACTGACAAGCCTTGATGTAAGTGACAGAATCTTGAAAGCTGCTCTAAACCCCAATTCAAAAACAAACAAAAAATCTAGAGAATGTTGTTTTCAATGTGTACTTCAAAATTGTGCTTGCTGCCAAGATTACATGTACAGTAGATCTCGCATATACCCGACACTCGCCAATAATGGACTGAATCTGAAGTCCCGATCCTGTTTAACGTTTAATCACGGCATATGCATATAACAGCCTTAGCATATAACGAACCAAAATAGCCCGTCCCAATGAGTCCATTATATGCGAGGTTTACTGTATTTAAAAAAAAAGTTTTCTCCCATGTCAGAAAATGCAGTACCAGGTATTTATCTAATATCACCAAAGATTACAATAACTCGCCTACATCCAGGGATAACATGACATTCCTCCTACCATATGCATGGCAACAATAAATTGAGATAAAAATGTGAGCAGGCTTGGTATCAATACAATAATAACTAAAAGTTCGTCGCAAACAATTGCTGGTATCTGTGATTGTGTGTCCTTTAAGTAGCCATAGAACAGGGTTAGAAGTTCCCACTCGCCCAGCGTTCCATTTCTCGTAATGTTAAAGGTATCCTATAGCGAGGAGAAATTTCATGTTTTGTTATTTATATCATTATTCGGGCGAGTACGTTTTAAAGTTAAGTTCCGATACCGATAGAATTGTAGAGTTCCAACCCTGATAAATAGTCCAACATGTATCCTAGGACATTGTAATACCACTGTTGAGATAATTGGTGCTTAGTCTTGTTATTAAGTCTTCCCATGTTTTACAATATATGGAATGTTTCTGTTGTATTTCCTGTCGTCGCCTATGGGTGAGATATTCCCGCCGCGACGTTAAACATTAATTCAATCAAAAAATGTTGTATTTCCACAAACATTTAGAGTAGTACTGTTCACCCGTCCATGGATTGATATGTTGTGCATTTGAATTCTGTACATATGGAAGAGTGCAATATGTTTGTTAATTTTCTTTTAAAATACAAATGACAAATCAATAACTGGTATTCACGTTGGTTTGTTTTATTTATTTATTTATTTATTTATTCATCACCTTGAAAAACATCATTAAAAACTGTATTCATAATAATACATAGGACAAAGAGTGACATGTATTCATTTTAATACGATATACTTTATGACAAAAACGGACCAACAAAATGTTGTTGAACAGCTATTACGGACGTCTGCGGCGTAATTTCAGAAACCAGTACAAACTTTGTCCAGGTACAGGAACTCCTGTTTCAGAAATTGCAGATTCGTAAGAAATATGGCACAAGCGTCGCCAAGCCAAGTTGGTGTCCGATAGAACACTTCCCTACAAAATATCTGCAGGCCCCCGTTTGAGAAGGCGACACTAGCGTCGGGTCGACAAGAACCGAACTGCTTGATTACTTTGCGTGCGCATAAATAAGGGCGTTGTCGGAGTACTCGGAGCACAAGGATTTCTAAATAGAATGCTGCGGATCGTTGTCGGAGTGTGTGGTGAAGTCATGAATTTATCCGACAACGTCTAGCCGCCGGAAGTAACTCAAACAGCACCCGGTGCCAAGGAAAAAAAAAAAGATTTACATCAACTGCGCATGCTCAACCCGATGCTAGTGTCGCCTTCGCAAGCTCACCCTGCTAGTGTCGCCTCCGCAAACTCACCCATTGTCTTTCAAACATCTACATAACTTGAGAATTGACATGGGATGCAACTTGGCGACCATATGGTCGATTTTGCATGTCAAATTTGGGTAACAAATGTTTTGATGGTTTTGCATCTCTGTTCAATATGTAGATCAGTGTCGAGAGACAGACAGACACACACACACACACATACAAACACACGCATACACACACTCATGGATTTGCTATCAGCTGCCATCTTGTCTCAATTCTGTTTGATATGTCTTTGAATCTTCCCATGGTCGCGGTCCACGGATATTTTGCCATTTGTTCAGATTCTTTTCATTAAGTTCCTGTTGAAGATGCAAAAGAAATGTTGCAGAAGTCAGAAAAATACACACATTGCCACACAATCTTGTAAACTGAAATCTTTGCAAATGAGTTATAGAATATCAAATATATTTAAAATTCACTCGTGAGCATTACAAGTGATATAGTCGTTAGGCCGTTATTTCGTTGATGTTATTTTATGGCAGCAGAACCCATATTACCCGGTACTCATGCACTCTCAGTAATTTTCCATTCCCTGCCATACTAATATCATGAATATAGGGTGGCATACTTCCACCTGTAAAAATACATGCACACATAGTCGTGTGACTTTGCACAGCTGTTATCTTGGTAAATAGCTTATGGAATGAAACCAAAAAGCGTTGCCAATTGTAATATTGTACTACCCAGTGAAAATGAAAAATTCTGAATCTTTGCATCATTAATAATATAAAATGTATTTGCTTTTATGTCCATGGATAATAATTAGTACCTCGAGAGCCTGTTCGATGGAGACTTTGTGTTCTTTACCCTTGAACATTTTTTCGTATCTTTCTGCATCCTTTTGTTGTACCTGAAACAATAGCAAGACATGGTTATACTGGCACTAGTGGCAGATGGTATAATGCTATTTAATTACAATGGTAAAACCTTCAATATATAATAATGTCTAAACATGTCCCAGTCACGTGTCCTCAAAATAATTATTTAAGAAAATATATTTTATGCGAGACTGAGGTACGATTTTTAAAGTTATTTAATTGAGGTTTAGAGTCACTTTCAAGATTCTTTCACTTGTATATAAAGTTTGACAACATGTATCGCAACATGTATCCCAACATGTTGCCGAAATGTTGATAGTGTAGACGCAGCTTTAGGCACAGACACTGCTCTTTAGGGCATCTCTTGTTGCCTCCAGCATGGGGAGGGTTAATCCAAGGGACATTTACACTGATCATCGGACTTTGGTGCCAAGTTAAAAGAGAGATATTTTGCTTAAATTGTTAAAATCTCAAGTTGCACACCACCTGTTACTATATTGAACGAGTAAATTATTGTTCACAGTGGGAATCTTTCACCCATACGCAGTGACCCCTGCTAATAAAATAATACCGAACACGTCATAAAACACAAAATACAACCACTGAAATATTACCCATGTATCTTTCTTGTATTCGTAACGTAGAGACGTGAACCTCTGCAGTCCAAAAGAACCACCAACCATCAGCAACTGGAGAGTAAAGATGAGTCTATGTATACATTTCAAATCGATAAATTGTAGGTGACAACAAACGTATCTAATTATACTCGTGTATAATTATAATAATAATACATCCATTTAAATAGCGCCAAACTCCACACTAGGTATGCTAATATTCATAGCGACGACATTAAAATCAGTCTCAAGTTCATGTATGTAGCAGGGCGAGATACAAGATGCTCCCATATGGGTCTCGGCCAGAGGGGTTACCCATTTGGCTCAGTTGGTAGAGCGTTAGACTCAATCCAACAGCTCGGTCGGGTTCGAATCCCATGATTCCTGCGACATGTAGTACGATGTACAATAATAAATAATTAATGTGCATATTTATGTGACAAATCCTTGCTTGAAAGCGTGCTTATATCATTACATTATTACTCCGGTCAATGTAACACTAACTGTGTATCCACATTTTCCTTCTCAACACCATGGGAAGTATGCAACTCAATGTTATAAATTAAAATTTAAATGTATTCAACGAATCAGAATATAAATGTGTTATATATCTATTTTAATAGTTAATAAGAATTTTAAAACATTTGGATATACATAATTTCCAATGTATGTGGTTTATATTCACCAGAAAAGGGAGACCGAATCTGATGAAACGTCGTTTTCTTGCCTGATGAAACCACTGAATCAGACCAGCCATGATATAATGTTTCTCTGCGATCAATCGACCGGAGACGTAGTAGAGTTCTTTTCCGAGTTTGTAAAATGTTATAATCACTACCAAACCATGTCCTTGAATATATATGACATGCTATACACCATCTGCTTGAATATTTGTTTACAAGCTACAAAATGTTCCAGCGTGACATTGATTGTGAAGTCAATAACAGGATCAGAGTTATCCGCCCATGTAGAAATTATGAGGTTCACTTAGGGTTGTGATATTCGGTGTTAATATCTAGTAGATGCATTCTCTCTATAGAGGATGATAGTAAATCTTTTAATACCTATTTGATTTTAATATTGGGTATCAATAATAAAAATATATAGTAATAAATAAAATAATATAATCAACAAAAGAAAATCAATATGTGATAGGCCTACTATTTCACTTTGTACATTGACCAGGTACAGGTACATGTAGTACAGTTTGTGATTTAGGTTAATATGTGGGCTAGAACCTGAGATTACAAAACCTTTCCGAGTACGATTTCATACTCAACTCAGAAGTTTGTTAATAAAACGTCATGTTTTTTAACATAGCATGCGAGTTGAGCACAAAAACGTACTCAGAAAAGTTTTGTCATCTCAGGGCCAGGGTCCGTGTTCTCAAAACTTTATAAGTCCTAAAAAGTTCATAAGTCCATTGTTTTGTTTTTTTTGCATTGGTGTTTAAAGTCGCTTTCTAGAATCTTTCACTAACATCACGACTTGTCAGTTTAGGGCAGGAGGAAACCCACAACATCTGGGCTACTGGTATATTTATAACAGAACAAAGTTTTGTTTGCTCAATAACATTAATTTTAATTCATAAAGGATGTATTTTACATAAGACATGAACATTATTGAAGAATAAGCATGAAAACTATAGAAAATACAAAACAAAAGTGGTACCCTTCTTTTTACCTGCTTGTAATATAGTAAGTTTGAATGTGCATTATTTTCTTTTTCAATATAAACTGGAAAATCTTACAGTCAAATTTCACTAACGAACATAATGTAAGAAACAAGCATGCTATGATATTAAACTTGAATGTATCGTAGTTGAAATTGAAACAGCAGAGATTCTGAATGTTGATTTAAAAACGTACTGCACTCAGATTCATACAGGGGTAATGATTACAGATAGCAGACATGCTATAGTGCACATCATTGGTTGCACATGATATAGTGCACATCATTGGTTGCACATGATATAGTGCACATCATTGGTTGCACTGTCGGTCAAGTTGTTCACTGTATTGGTGGACTTACTGTAGCCAAAACTATATTAATGCCAACGATAATGGCAAATAATTCTCTATGTTTCACAATTTATGACATTTCGAATCGTCTGTATTTGTACAACATATCTTCATTTCTCCAACACACACTAAACAGTCTTGGCTGCACAAGCTCTTATCGAAAAATGTTTCTATACATTTGTCAGCTTGCGCATCGACTAAGAGTTTGTCCGTGTGAAACTCCACATCGGCTGATGTCAGAGAGCAGTTGTCTCCCCCTGACTTCATGACGTCTGGGATAATGTACGTTTCTTCATCAGTGTGGTCAATGACTGTTATTTCCATTAACGCAGCATGTTCATCGAAGCAACATTCGTGCTGGTCAGTGTGGCAGTGCGAGATCTTGCGACGTCCTCGGATGGTGTATTGCTGCCTGTCCTCCGTGACGAGCAAACCCAGGAACTGGGATCCTTCTGCAGTGAAACATAGATGAGCGACACCTTCAACCCGTAGAGACGACATTTGGCGATATGGCTGGCATCACACTTGAAAGTCTCTGAAAGAAAACAGAAACTTTGATGAAGATGTTTGTTTACAAAAACATAGTTTGGACTGAAGTAGAAATATATTGTTTATTATGTAATCACATGACCGATTTTATTGATTAGCCTGTATTCACTCTACCGGTACTTTCTCTTCCATAATTTATAAAATAGTACATGTATATATTAGAGGTCTAGAACCGCATTGTAAATATGTGTATACATATTTCATCATGGAAAATTTAGTGCGAATCATATTGAATTGGAAAATAATATATAAACAATTCAATGTTACATTGTTAGTATTAAAGGCATACTATCATCGATGGTTGACCGATATAGTGGTCTAGCATGGTTTTACCTAAAAATAAATGCATTTGTTTTATACAACCAGTTACTTATTCCACATGTTTCACTATATCATTATGATTTTTTTTATTAATATTTATTAATTAGCTACGACTTGCACATAATAGTGCCAGTGGTCGTGAAAGATTACTTTGACCATGTTCACCAAGTCGAGTTATCTCCCTTAGTCATGAAACCAGAGGAAATGTGAGATTGGATGTATTTTATTATGAGTTATTACTGTTATACCAGGAAGTGTAAACTACAATGGAATTGTACCTATCCTACAGTACAGAGGTAAAACAATATTTGGAGGTACAATAGTGATTATGTGTATGCTTAACAGCATGTACTTTGCATTTTTAACTATAATTTGGTCCAAAACGACAAAATAATAGTGTCAGACTGATAAATATCTTAAACATGTTAAATACCAATGTTAGAAGTAGCATAGAAAATTCGAAATTTGTTTATTTGAATAAATATATATATTCTAAAGGAATCAAGGATGTCTTCTCCAACATGGCTTTTGGAACCGCTGACTAAATACTTCACAAATTCATGTTTGATAGATATCTGCATTCATTGTGATAATAACCGTAGTCTATGCATACTTGATCATAAACTTTCCAATGTCCATATCTGGTGTTATTTATTTCTCGCTGACAGCTCATCCAAGAACGACGACAACTGATCCGTGACTGATTCAGGTTCATCGTCTTCTTCTTCTTCCTCTTCTTCCTCCTCCTCCTCATTTTCCTCCTCTTGGGGGAAGTGTTGTGTAGATACGCTCAGGTCCAATGTGTCTTGGTACGTTTCCTCCAAGACATCTAGCTTGTCTTCGATATCGTGCTTAGTCGCCACCTTGCTGTCGTCAGTTTGATCGGTACACTGAGATATCAGGCTCGAAGTGGGTCGATTCTGGAGTCGCAACATACTGATCAAGGCAAGCTCCTCGACTCGAAGTCTGTTCAACTGGTCGCTGACCTTGGTGTGTAGATTAACTAAAGTTCTCTCTTCTTCCTTCAGAAGCATTAGTTCCTTGTGAGTGTATGCCATTTCAGCTGGCTATGAAAGATGCATTCAACAAAGACTGTTTCAAATATTTGTCAGGTTGACCAGGAAATTCTTGAAAACAAATTGTCGTTTTGCAATTTTGACAAATGGGTCTATTGAAAAACGGTCCATTGCCATTGGAAGTGCCATCTTTCTTGAGACATTCTGTTGCAGAATTTACAAAACGGTAAGCACCACTTGTGACAAAAGGAATTATTGATTGACAGTGCCAGTGTTCTACGTACTTACAAAGTTTTTAACAAATGTGACTACTCTGACAGGAAGTGTGATAACTTGAAACGGAAGTGTAAAATATTATCAAACTCAGAAGTGGTGTAAAAGCACGTGTGGGTTATTCTTAAATCGTAACCACAACTTGTGACCAAAATTGAAATAATTAGGTTATTGATACCTCTAAACAAATATACGAAATGGAATATTCATGGTCGACATATAGTTATATTTAATGAAACAGAAGAAGGAACGACAAGATCGCGCGCATACTACTTCCGGTTGTAGCCCAGTGTAATTTTCCGCCAGCCGACCTTCACCTGCCTGGAAATGATTTGAGGTGCTCTTATTTCAATGTTTTGTTTCTAATTTCGATTATAATCAGTTTAGAAGCTCGTTAAACGTAAATACATATTGCTCTCCTTTAATCATTGGTATAATACTAAGTTGGTAAGTTGGTATCTGGTAATATTTCACGGTCAGGTAGAAATAATTCAAGACCTTTGAGAGAAGGGTATGGTGTCTCATTTTAGCTAAATATCCATACCAATCTCATTAAAATCAGATCAGAGGTGCGTTCAAGCTAGAATACGTATCGATATGTATTGATATGTATATTGCTGCAGAAGCCGTTCAGCAACGCGCGTAGTAATACGTATTAATACTTTTCACTACGGGTCAGGAGGCCGTGC
>JAVCKZ010115367.1:0-10025 GCA_034780755.1 Lepetodrilus elevatus | reverse complement strand
TGTGTGTGTGTGTGTGTGTGTGTGTGTGTGTGTGTGTGTGTGTGTGTGTGTGTGTGTGTGTGTGTGACGTGTGTGTGAGTGATGAATTGGTACAATTACGCTTCCTATACATACACACACACACATATCATATATATATATATATATATATTGTGATAACTTTTGATCGGCTTGTTAGTTCTTTCTGTCGTTTTGTCACCCACACTTACAGCTGTGACATATTTTGAATTGGGGTTTAGAGCCGCGTTCAATATTCCTTCACTCAAACGGCTTAACAATTTTAGGGCAGGAGGAAACCCATAACATCAATAGCGCTGAATGCGAGTATCGGCTGGCACTGTTTAAAAAAAAATTGAATTGGGGTTTAGAGTCGCGTTCAAAATAATTTCACTTACATCACGACTTGACAGTTTAGGGCTAGAGGCAACCCGCAACATCCGTCGCGCTGCAATGCCACTACAGTCTACAGACAGCTTCTACAGACAGCTCATCCCATCAATATCTTGCGTCAGAAAGGTAACTTTCCTTTGCATGGATGCCGAGTTCCCCGGACGAGATTTGCATCCGGGGCCTTTGGCTCCGAAGTCCAACGTTCTACCAATGGTATTGCGCGCGCTACCACCGGATGTGAGAACTACGGAGTAATCCTAGCAAGATATCGTACACATCACCTGAATTATCAACATAATGAAACGCAAACAAATTACGAATGACATTCCAATTTGCCCAACATAATATATATTATGTGACTCAATAATAGTGTAGTATATCAATGTTAACGTCATCAATCAAATATTCACATCGTCACTAACATTGAAAATATAAATTTAATATACTATATTATATATTTTAATGAACTTCATCAAACTACGGGGGACTTACTAATGTGCATTAGTTGTTTTCTCTTGGGACTTTATCTGTCGCGTTTCACCCTGAAGTTCATATCAATTCAGTCCCGTTCAGAAGACACGCTTGGTTACCCAACAACCCTTAATTGTTTATAATGATCGCACTATACAGTCTCGGGCGCACTGGGTACCCTTTTCTGAATGTCTCGCATTCAGACTATATAAAAATCGTTTTGAACCATTCATTTATGCATTGCCATTGTGACAATGCTTAGTAAATACACAACCATACTTATGCTACTTTAAAACAAAAATATACTAAATATCACACAAATTGACAATCAGTAGCCTACTTTGCAAAATTAGTTACCGGTGCTTATTTATACGTGTGGATTCAGCCTTTCAAACAGCATGCACCAACCCAATGTAATAACATTTACAACTACCCCATTTGTCGAAATCGGAGCTATATAAACCTACTAATGAGGAACACTGTCATATCTTATAGTGCCTTTGTCGCGTGCCGACAAGAACAGATGTGGTCCCTTTCATACGCATGCGCAGATGTTTCGACGTGTCCAGTCTAATTTAGGATAGTTAGGTGTACGGACGCATTGTCCCATCACGTGACAGATGTCCACACTGGACACTAGGGGGCAGGCAGGACCAAGGGGGTCGGGGTGTGGGTGAAATGGGGGGATGAAGCTAAAAGGTATTGATTTTTTCACAGAAATAGTGGTGAGCGAGCACCTGGGTACATGCTCAACACGTGTACTGCGCTGCGGTTGTTCTTTGAAAGGAGACAGAATCCAGTTTTAGACCCATTGCTTTTACTTGAACTTGGCTCTATGAGGTAATATAAGTACGATCGTACACGTACAATCAAAGTTAGGTAACCTGTTCTTGCGACGTGCCAACAGGTGGGTTAAATTAAATTTGGTTTTCATTTGTAAACATAAGTCGCGTGGAATCCTATACTATACCGTCCTAGAAGACCGTTATGCCGTCCATCTTTAACAAGTAGGCCTACAAAGGATAAAAGTTATAATATATTACAAATTAAATATAATCTATTATTTCCTACAAGTAGGCCTACAAGGATAAAAAGTTATAAAATGTTGCAAATTAAATATAATCTATTATTTCCTCCTAAAATAAAATGAATTGGAATACAGGCCCTAGACCATTGTGTATGCCAAATAGGAAAGCTATAATTATTATCATTGGACCGCGTTTAATTAATTAACATGCATAGAAAGTACAACTAAAATGTGCTGCCTTAACAGAACGGAAACTTGATTCAGCACGCGCATGCTCAATTCGCCTTCTGCTCCGTTTCCGCTCGATTCCAACTGAGAGCGGAAGTCCTCGATCTATGCTTTTATAGAATGGAAATCTCGCATGTCTGTACTATATAAGCCTCGTGAGTCTTCTCAATTAAAACCGTGTTGTTCCATTTAGCATACGGGTACTCTAATATAAATATAGTCATGTATTAATCCAACTGCCGTAGTGTGTCTTGACGTCGAATTAAATGCGACAATATAATCAGTTATATCTAATTATATCAGTATTTGTATAGTCTGCATTCTTAAATTTAATAATTTAACAAAACTATATTCGTATCACGCGATATATCGTGTGCATATGTCGTGTGCACATGTTCGGGCCTCTACCTCTAAGATTCTGTGTTTAATTCCACATGTTCTCTGAGACTGTATACGTGAATTTCTTCAAAAGACATTTAATCATAACCGGACTTATTAAAACAACTATATAAGTATACGCTTGTATGTACATAAATGAGTATGTATAAATGTAGGTCGAGAGCTTGAAGTTGTTTATTTTCACTTATATCTATCTATATATATCTATATGGTAATTTATTACTTGATGTGAGTATGTATCCTTTCAGATCGATGTAATATGTAATACAGGGCAACAATTGTGTTTTGGTTACGTAATGTCTTAATGGATTCTTTATAAACTCGGGCTAGACATTGGATGGGCCATACGGCCAATCTATGGTTTCACAGTCTCCCATTGAATCTGCGCGCGTGTTCTATTATGCAAGAATATCAGAACTGCGTAATATTCTAGGTCGCAAGTGTTGATGGTGAGAAAGAGAGAGAGAGGGAGAGAAAGAGAGAGGGGAGAAAGAGAACGAGGGAGAGATAGAAATGAGAGATATAAAGCGGAGAGGAGGGAGTGAGAGAGCGAGAGCGAGAGAGAGAGAGAGAGAGAGAGAGAGACGGGAAGAAAAATCAATGTACACCCCGCGGGAGGGGCTCGTGGGCAAGGGGAGGAGAAATGGAAAGTGGTGAGGGGAAGAAAGGGGGGGGGGGGGGGGAGAGGCGCAAGCCTTAGTAACATCTCCACGTCGCCAGGGATCGATCAAGACCTAGATGTCTTGGAACCGCCAGACAGTCGAGGCACATACTTGGAAATTCAGATAATATTACTATATCACCATCATCTTTTCCACTTACAAATCATATCCAAATTAAGTATTTACGACAACACAGATAATAGAAAATAATAAAACTTGAATTATTTGTTGTTATTGTTAATAAAGAAATGAATTTATTTGGAAAAAGTGTGAAAGTGGTTTAATGAACGCTGTCGCTGCCTGGGGGCTGGGTATATGACGGAGCCCTGTGCTAGTATGAAGTATTGTGACACGCGCCGTTGATAACACTCCGGGGCTTGGCTCGGGTGGAGGAACAAAGACATCCGGGTTCGGACACGGTTCACGTAGTTCTTTGTGTCCAGCTCCTGCCTCCCAATCAGCCAATCACAGGCCGCTAAATAATTGATACGCGACGCCGATTGGACAAGCACGCCAGTGGGCTTGCGGCACGAGTTTGCGAACGTAACCCCTGTACGGCAAGAGAGAGGGAGAGGGAGACTGAGAGAGAACTCAGCAGAGATTTGCACAGAATATTGATAAAAGATAGCCTTGAGAGCGCTAGTGCATGAGAGGGACTTGGAGCAGCTGCCATTGCACGGGAGACCCGGCTGGCCATTTCTGCATGTAGGTTTGTGTTCGCGGAGAACGACGCTGCTTCACAACACTGATCATCACGTCGCCGGTATTCCACGTTGTGTGTATGTACTTTGGCGGTTCCTGCGTTTGAAGAAATCGATATGTCAGACACGGACTTGGAACTACTGACTCCTAGTCCGTATAACCGATACTGCGACTATGGTTTCCGGGAAGATAGCATGGACAGTCTGCCTTCTGTGGCCAGCAACCCCAACAACAACGCTCTCTCGTGCTACAGATGCGGCGGTGACATTTTGGACCATATATATCTGCGCGTGCGCGGGCACGCTTGGCACGTGCAGTGTTTACAGTGCTGTATCTGCCTGACATCGCTCGCCGAACAGTCGTCGTGTTTCATCGACAACGATGACGTGTACTGTCGTGAAGATTACGTCAGAGAATGTGCGGCGTCTTGCAAGAAGTGCCAGGAACCTATAATGCCCGACGACTGGGTTCGACGCTCGCACGGCTGCGTGTACCATCTTGAGTGCCTTGCGTGTGATATCTGCCAACACCAGTTCTCAACGGGAGAAGAGTTCCTTATTCACGGAAACAAACTCAAGTGCAAGAGTCATCTAAGTGACCTGTTCAACGGAAACTTCGGAAACATCAACGTCATTGCGCAAACGGTGAGCGCTGCGCCAGCCAGTTTAGCAGATCCAGACGGAGACAAGTCCAAACGCCCGAGGACCGTCTTCACCGAGGAGCAGACGCGAATCTTGTCCAACATGTTCGACGATAATAACAGCCCGAGCACTAAAGAACTAGAAAACATTGCCCTGTTGACAGGGCTCAGTAAGAAGGTGACACAGGTTTGGTTTCAGAACGCTAGAGCCAAGAAGAAGAAGCATTTGTACAAGTACAGTATTAAGATGACAGAACTTTGAATATTATATATTCTATTTATGCCATTATTATTATAGTATGAGTCACGAATTCTGGGGAATGCCCCAGTCAAGTATTTTAATACGTCCACAACTAGTTTGTAGTTGTTGCCAAAATGATCTCTTGTAGAAAATGTGACACAGCGTATGAGGAGTCTTATAGCCCGTACACACCAGAGGCGAGCGATTTATCGCCACGACAACAAAGGATTCTATCGAAATGTGTCGCTTCGAATTTCGTTTTTGGTGTGAAAGCTTATATTTATATATATATATAAATGATAAGATTCTATTCCAGAACGATAATCGCCTATGGTGTGAAAGGACCTTAACGGTGTGTATTATGAACGTAATCATTAGAAGGTATACTAGAATACTCACTGGGCGCAATGTGCAATGAACGCTAACGTGAACCGGAAGTGCAATGAACGTGCAATACACAGAATGTTGATGTCAGATATGAGTGTCCTACACCCCACGCCTAATCAAAAGTCAGAAGTCTGCCAGATACAGTGATACGTGTATTTATATAAGCAACAGTATTTATGAATAATATATTATTACATTGAATGCTCAAATCTCGTCATTTTACACGACCTCGATCATCCCTCGTTCGTCTCAATAATATATTACTAGTATTTATTTATGATATACATCATTCCAGTATTTTATTTGACGTTTCTCATTGAGTTACAAGTATGTATTGATATACTTTCTTATCAGTGTATACGCTTTGTTTATGTGATAATTTCGTTTACTAGTTTTGTGTATCTTTATATTGTAAAATGTTGATTAAATGTTTATATATTTTAACAATATTTACGTGCATGTTGTCACTTCTATTGTAACTATGCTTTAATTTATTTAAAGTTATTTAAGTCGCACGCTTGTTTAAACACATATCGATATTTGTTCAGAATATACACCATTCACAGTGCTGTGGAAAACTTTAGTAACAAAACTCAAGATAAACAAGACACCAAGATTACGAAACCTTTTGAGTACGAGCTCATACGGAAGCTCAAATTTGATGTGGCGATTTGTGAACAAAACTTCGAATTGTGCATGAATTCGTACTTCCTGATCTCAGGCAAAACCGTGCGTACGGCTAAGGTTTTGCTAAGAAGCCAGTATTCGTACTCGTGGTACCAGGATTTGGTACAAGTCGTACACTATTGCTTCCATATTGCTTCTTAGCCAAGAACTTCTTAGTGAGAAAATATCTCTTCAATAATTAACATAAGCAGAAACCCAGTTAGGAACATTCTTACTACTTACGAACTTCTTAGGACATTACGAAATTTCGAGAATACGGGCCGAGGATAATTGTGATACCTAGCAAATACATCCAATGGCTCCGGAGTATTAATTTCGTAGCAACAACTATATCAAGTAGCATTAATTATATTATGTCCTGGGGCTACTGTATCCTAGCGTAATAATGAGAAGAGTATACGTATCGAGAGTTCGTGCGCACGCGTATACATACTTGACGATATACTCGAATGAAGCCGGAAATTGGTGTATGCATTATAATCTGAAAATCTCGTAAATGTAACAACATATACATGTATGACAGCTCTATCAGATAACCAAGCAAACAACAGTGGGTGATATAGTTGTGATGGAGTTTAACGTCGCTGCGGTGATGCCAATATGTGGGCCTATTCCCGAAACATACGTACGAACTTCTTAGGCTAAGAACAGTTCGTAGCCATGCTATAAGAATCGTTAAGATCGCCGTACGCTCGTAAGAACGTTTCTAGAATAGGCCCCATGGTATGTAGAGGGAAATCACAAGTTTCTAAAATTACGTCGTAACCGTTGACCATCTAGCGTCGTAGATTGCATGTACCTTCAATAGCATTGCCACACTTATTAGACGAACGGTCAGGAATCTGAAGAAACGGCCGCCATTCTTCTTGAACCAAACCCACACGTTTCCGGCTAGACGCTAGAATCCGGCTGACGCTCGCGGACTAGATATCAAGTTCAAGGACACCCATAGGAGGCTAGCTCGACGAGGACAGGGAGCGTCGGTGACCACAAGGCAAGATGTGAACTCGGCCTGGTGATCCTAGGTGACAAGACGTACGTACAGGGCGAGCTAAGCAATATTACCAGCCCTAAATGAACAATTTAAATGATAAAACTAGAGTAAATATTCTAGTTTGTTAATGGTACATGTATATCATTTATTACTATAAACCATTAAAGTTTTCAGACACTATTCTTAAAGTTTTGAAGCTAAGGTTAGAGAAAAGGTTTAGTATAGAATATATGTCGGCTTATTCTCGAACCGTTCTTATGAACCTCTTAGCCTAAGAACAGTTCTTAACCATTCGTATAATATGGCTACGAACTGTTCTTAGGCTAAGAAGTTCGTAAGAACAATTCGAGAATAGGCCCTCTGGAAGAGATATCCTGTTGATTATGACAACCATCATCGAAATCAGAAACCATCTGCCTAAATTAACGAGGCACCCGACCTCCTCTTCGCGAAAAGGAAAAACTCGTACTGTAAACTCCGACCTAAATCAGTCCATACGCCATGTTTTTACCTTTTACTATAACAGGAAATGACGTTTGCCTCGACTACATGCACTATCATTGCATGGCAATGACCATCGTTTCAGAGGATGGACGGAACACATATGACGATGATGTCGTTCCGGTTGCGAGTCGCCCTTATGCTGCCTACCCAGATGTGGAGAGCTTCTTGTTGTGTATGATATTCCTAAAACTACTACATGCACGATCCTTGCATGGCAATGACCATCGTTTCAGAGGATGGACGGAACAAATATGATGATGATGTCGTTCCGGTGGCAAGTCGCCCTTATGCTGCCTACCCAGATGTGGAGAGCGTCTTGTCGTGTATGACATTCCTAAAACCATTACCAAGCCCACATCATAATCCTGAAGCAGCGCGACAACTTCCCGGTAAAGCAACACCACGACTTCCTGGTGCGGGCCCGCATGGTCTATCCTCGGCCACGCCGTCGTACGACCAGCATACTAAAGTCTCCGATGTATCCACCGCTGTATGTCATAACATTTCCATATCTGGACATTGATCCATCTCTCAAGATGCTGGTCATGAATCACGATGTCATGGTGAATACTAAAACATACCAAATTTATAATTATTCAGACTATCAAAGTAAATCGGAAGTTATACATACGAATATGCACTGATGTTCCCGATAAAATAGGACGGCTGGTGTTGAAATGAGTCTTTTTTTTATTTTACATGCAGTAATATGCAGCAATTTATGTTCTACACGCCGAATTAATATGTGGAACTGTTCTACACGCCGCATTAATATGTGGAACAAAGTAGAATCGAGTTATGCCCTCAACCTCGAAACCCCGGCCATTACATTTAGTAGACTACACTTAACCTCCGTCCAGGGGCGGATCCAGACTTTCAGGTTAGGGGGGAAGGCTCAAAGTGCAATTTAGAGGGGGCTCATAATTTCACCATAATACAAAATACATGTTTATTGAACAAACTTGTCTAATTCTGGGGGCGCAAGCCGGGTTAGCCCCCCCCCCCCTTAAATCCGCCCCTGTCCGTCAAATAGGTGTAGTTAATAATGACCTGTGTTTCGATGATGGGTATACGCTCCATACTCCATAGACATCGTGTTCACTTCATGACATACCCTCGATGAAGCCAATTCTTTCATACAGTCTCTTGAAATAGAAGCCGCAGATAAGTGTCTCTTGATATCTATTTTCGAGTTAAGAAACCCCGGATTTATTCTTATAATAAGTCGCTATATATTAACCATATCTGCATGCTATACAATATACAGGCGAACATATCGTGTTTATAAGTATACCATCTGAACAACACAGTTCACGTTGAAAGCAATGTGCATATCATGTCTATACTAGTATTTAGAAGAGAATTCAAGAAACAGATGGTCAAAATTTGTTTTATTGATTACTTCTTATACACCTTTAACAGTGCACAGTTTCTCCTTTGATTTGACAGATGTTAAGTTGTCACAATAGCCATTTGTTATAGAGGATGACTCAAACTCCAAACAGCACCGCGTGACTATAATAGTGCTTGCACGGAAGCCATTCACAGCGCTATAAAGGTTCCTGCTACTGAAATAGAAAGTATACATAGGGACATTCTTGAAATATTCAAACCAGGTACAGCTTCTGTTGACAACATCGCCAGCAGCCGGTCACGTGATGTCGATATGAAGGACGCCGGTTATCGATTTATTTCCGAATTCAACGGCACACGAACCTGATCGCACGGCCCCCATGTTCTATGTTCTCTTGGGTGAAAGCTGATCGATTTCCGGGCCTCCACGTGATTCCCAGGAATCTCGTCCCCCGGCAGTCGTGTCCAAGGAGCGAGCGAGAACCTCGTGCAGAAGGTGGAAGCTGACCTTGGTGTACTGCACTGCGTTGCACGTGATTAGTCAATAGACAGATGCCAGTCGTTATTTTGTTGCTATAGTAGCAGTCGTCTTCCTGGACATCTGGCAGAGTTCTCGGTGCCCTCTGATGAGCATCGTTATCTCGGATCTAAAGACGATGAAGCAGATGTTCGCAAAGAGAAAATCTTTATGGTTTTATTGAACAAAATATATAGCATGCTAAAATATGCAGTTACGACATGACATTGTATACCCGATTATAATCAATCACGTTTGTATGTTCCCGGCGAAATAAATTATTTTAGGATTCGTTTTGAATCCAATGATATTTTATTGAATTTTGTTTAGCGGTTCCAAACAATTTTTGTTTCACGTAGGTTTAATAAATTAAGACTAATTTCAAGGAAGGTTCTTTAGTTTAATGAAGACGCAGAAAAGTTAAATACATTAATTCAGCAATGATGACCAAGAACTAGCATAGGCCTAGTACGCTTAAAATAATATAAAGAATATTACACTACTGACTACATGACAAGTGACACTAAGTGACTTTCTCCGTAGAAAATAAGGAATAGCATAACATATCGTCTTCGATTGACAGACTTGAGCTACTAGAAATGTGAAAGATTACCACCCGCTTTCAATGCACACGCGCGGGCCCGTAATTCTGCCGGAAGACTACTTCGGTTGCCAGGGAAACCGGCATGTCTTCGATTCAACCTGGCTCTGAACTCTTATTGATCCGCGCCGTAACACAGGAGGAGGATGTGGAGAGAGAGAGAGAGAGAGAGAGAGAGAGAGAGAGAGAGAGAGAGAGAGAGAGAGAGAGAGAGAGAGAGAG
>JAVCKZ010115356.1:0-10025 GCA_034780755.1 Lepetodrilus elevatus | reverse complement strand
ATAATAATAATAATAATAATAATAATAATAATAATAATAATAAAATAATAATAATAATAATAATAATAATAATAATATATTTCCGAGTACTGTGTCAGAATTGGGATGGAACGGAAACATATTTGACCAATACGACATTTTGTTGGCAGCGTGAATGCATGGATGTGGGTTTTTATGACAGGCTTTGATAGTTAACAATGTACAAGTACGGTAATAGGACATTATAGATTATTGTTTTATTTTCTCTTTCCAGGCCACTGATGATGTTTCTCAGCTGAAGTCCAGTGTTGATGTCAAGCTTAACGTCTTGGAAGACAATATTGCACCAACATGCGATGCGCCAGTAGATAAAAGTGTCTTCATCACAGTTGAAGTCGACACTGAAGTTTATCAACTGAAATGCACAGACGCGAACCTGCAAGACAAATACAAAACATTGTCCTATGAATTGCAAGGTGTGTATAGAAGACGTATCGTGTAAGCTAATATAATAACAATTTTACAAATCCACAAAACGTGTAGATCTGTATTGAAGACACTGATTATGATAACTATTATTATATCTATATTGCTCGTGAATTCACGTCATATGGTTATGCTAATAGATGCTCTCAAACTACACACTTGAACAATAGACAGAATCAACCAGGGTGTCCTTTCACAAAGATCTCTTACGATAGCGCTCTTTGCAGTGTATTAGCTATCGGCAATGAGAATGTTATGGTATCTTAGTGGGGTAAGATAATTTCTTGAAAGGATACACTAGTGCTTATTTAAATAATATTACCGTTAGAAATATGAATATTTTGGCTAACCTTTGTACATGCTCTCCGAATGTATATTGGAGGAAATATAATCTATCTATCTATCTATTACTATATTTCAAATAATGTGATACTATCTTGTTGAAATGTTTCAGATGAACACTTCAAGATAGGCTCTTCCACTGGATCTATCTCGGTGAAGAAGACCCTTCCCCTTACTGACACCAACCATCCACTGAGGGTAACGGTGTCGGACGGAGACTTGACCCTTGTGACTACAATCATTATTCAAGTTAATAGTAAGCAAACAAAATACACCATACGTAACATCTTATCAATAGTCTTGTTCCAGAAACATTTAATAATTGACGGTTAGATATGTTGCCAAGGTGGAAACCATCATTTCTGGAATGCTTGTTTTCTTTTAGAGGACATAGACTCAAAGAGGTGGTGAATGTGCGATCTTACAGAAAGGATATTATAAATGATATATTAATTGATATAAACCTAGAAAGTGTGGAATCAAGTTTGATACTATGTTGGCAATAGTACACTAGATTCTCCATACCAACCACGTTACTTTCTGAACTGAACGTTAGTACGAATAGTTTTCCATTTTGTAATGTGTTCATTAGAATATGGCATTGCATATTTTAGTGATCAGCACACCAACACTAGTGTATAGTACTGTCACCACCAACTTCACCTTGTAATGGGTTTATGTATAATAAAAATATATTATGGCATTGCATTTTTCAGCACACCAACACTAGAGTATAGTACTGTCACCACCAACTTCACATTGTAATTGGTTTCTGTATAATATGGCATTGCATCTTTCAGTGATCAGCACACCAACACTAGTGTATAGTACTGTCACCACCAACTTCACATTGTAATTGGTTTCTGTATAATATGGCATTGCGTGTTTCAGTGATCAGCACACCAACACTAGAGTATAGCACTGTCACCACCAACTCCATCAAGCTCAGTTGGAGCTTTAAACGCGAGGATTACGTCCAGATCGTCGACAGCTATCAACTGCTATACAGTGCTGGGAATTCTCCACCTAAAACTATCAACATCGCCAAGGATGTGCACGAGACAGAGCTTACTGGACTGGAGTCCAACACATCACACTTGATTATTATCAAGGCAGAGACTATTCATGGAGTGGCAAACTCTCTGGGAATCACCGTTACAACTCGCGGTGAGTTCATGATGTTATTTCTAAAAATAGTAATAGAAATAATAATTATTTGTTTTAAGAATATAATAATACTACTAATTCTAATTTGGAAAATATACGTTAATTCTAATAAGTGTCCTCGTACTTTAATTATGATAGTTCAGGGCAAAACTATACTGTAATACACTATATACATGTATAGAGGTATACATATTGTGCATGTTTCTGTTTAGAAATCCCCATTCTGTCCAGGATGGTGGTGCGTTACAAGGACACAGTCACAGACTGGCATACAGAGTACCAGTACGTCAGGTCCGCCCACTTCAAAGCCTATGCAGCAAAGACAGAACAAGATGTAAGGAAATTCTTCATAAAAATTACAACTGTGTTCAATACGTCTCGTTCTCTAGTGGCTATGCAGTGTATGAAGGAGTACCGGTTATGTCCATGCATGCACATGTATAGACTATGTTAGTTAGTTGAGGGTTTGTGGGGTGACGTGGATGTTGCTGGTGAATATTGATGACGATCGGTGAATCAAAGATATGGGATAAGATGTGAGACGTTGGTTTGGAGTGAGGGATGTACCGTACCGATTGACATCTGCGGATCAAGCGATAGACAGTATTGCGGTACATTACTGCTATATTATTGTTCATATTATTTCTAAGCAATATTATTATATATTGATTAAACCCGTGAGCTTATTGATAATAATGAAGAACAAATCCAACATTTCAGCTACTAGTGGGACTCTCAGCAGTAACCGGACTACACGAAGTAACCGTTATTGGATTAAGGTAAGACATTCTCGTAGCAATTAGTAGTAGTAGTAGTAGTAGTAGTAGTAGTAGTAGTAGTAGTAGTAGTAGTAGTAGTAGTAGTAGTAGTAGTAGTAGTTATATTTATTAACATTATTATCAAATGTATTATTATTAATTTATTATGTTGTTGTTGTTGTTATTATTATTATTAAAGTTATTATTTTAAAGTTGTTATTATTATTATTATTATTATTATTATTATTATTATTATTTCTCTCTGGCAGTGCTGGCAGTGTACTGGTGGATGCTATTATTGCTGTGAATCAGACGGGGACGATCAAAGACGCCGCAGCAAAGTTCCGATCTGTTGTTTACTCCCAGAAAATGGGGACAGCCAATGTGGATGGAGGGTCTGCCGATATCCACCAAGGAGGTTAGTCCCTCGGTATTTAATACCGTAGTGCCTGTTTAGTACCTCAATGGCTGTTTAATACCGTAATGCAATGTTAATACCGTAACGGAACATGTCTATTACATGTAGGCCTCTTGTATAATCTTCGACAAGAACTACGCTACATCATAGCGTTTTATGTTAATATTTGTACAAGTTTTAATATGGCATTATTTTTACTTTCGTTTACCATAGGAGTACATAAATACGCATTGGTATCGTAAGTATATAGTGTATAACCTGACGGAATTCATTATTGTTTAATAGTACCCAATACATTTCAGACAAATACATTTCGATCACCACCATGGGCTTACGGTCGGACAGGAAACCGATAGCGTTAGAGGAAGACAATGGCGTCACCATAGAGTGCCATTTCCGAATGGTTGGGGTCGGGCTGACCCCTAGGTTGAAATGGTCGATTAAAGGAAAGAAGATATCTCCAAATGGCAACGGGAAGTTTAAACAATCACTGATTTCTAAGAGCACGGATGTATTTGGTTATGTGGCACGGTTGGAAGTGAGGTCGCTGAAGAAACGAGATGAAGGTAAATGGTCGTTAAATTAGTTACTAGTATTCTCAAATGTATTTCGTTTTTTAATTGTGTTTTGTGTGTGTATAATGTGTGTGTGTGTGTGTATGTGTGTGTGCGTGTGTGCGCGTGTGTGTATTTAAATGCCTGTTATGAATGTTCAGTGGTGGCACATGTTCCCGTGCATTGCACAGATATCACTCAGGTTGGAAGCTATGCTCAATCGTGTCACGCTAGTTCATGGATGGATGACCAACACCCTGGCAGTATGTAGGATTTGTTTCTGCACCTTGCATTCAGGAATGGATTGACCGCATAATATATGCACGCACTACTAGTATGTATAGGTACTAAGGACAATACATATAATGAATGCAAATAGTTCACACATATTTGTGTGTGCTTCATGCAGGGGTCTACAAGTGTGAAGTAGAAGCCAAACAGGTGAACCTATCTGTGGACAAATCTCTGGCAATAACAGTTCTGCAGAAGCCCGTTGTTGACCTCCGACCTTTGACCAGCTACATGCAGTCTCGGACATCAGTTGACCTCCACTGTGTTGTGCTGTCCGACATGGTGGACATGGAACCAGAGTTCAAGTGGTACCGGGATGGGAATCTCATAGCTAGGCCACCAGGTCAGTGCATGTCGTGTGTGGTGTCCACCCTGCATCTCCACCACATGTTCCCAGTGGCGTATAATCTGGTATTCAAATATATTATATATTTATTTATCTGGTTTTAATACTTTTCCAGTGGGTTACAGTCTGTATTCACAAATAGTATTTATTACGTTGATTAATAAATCCATGCTGCTAAATTATTTATTACGCCGATTAATACATCCATGTTGCTTTATGTATTTCTAAGGATTTACATAAATGTGAATGATCGTGGGAACGGAGGGTTAATATTATTTTATATTAAGACAAGGGTTAGAGCTAACCAAGTTCATCTCTATTCCAGTGACGAAGGTGACCGATACGAATCAGATCCTGCACATATCGAGTGCTCTGACAAATAGCGAATACAGCTGTGAAGTCAAAAACAGAGCTGGATCAACCCGCAGTGAAATAGCGTACATCTACATTGTCAGGAGTGGTGAGCATTCGTTATTCACCATTAAAGGCATAATATCACAGCTGGTTGACCGAGCTGGTGGTCTAGCACGGTTTTACCTGAAAATATATGCATTTGTTTTGACTACACAAGTACTTTATACAACCAGTTACTTATTCCACATGTCTCACTAGTTATCAACATTTTATTTTTTATATAATATTTATTAAATAGCAACGACTCGCACATAAATGGCGCCTGTGGTCGTGACAGTTACCAGACCGTGTTCACTGAGTAGAGTTAGCTCCCTTAGTCAGTAAACCATAGGAAATGTCATCCTCTGTCCACAGGGTCATCAGCTTGAATCTTGCTGAGTACTATGGTTGTAGTGAAATAGTATGAGCTGTTGGGAGAGGGTGAGGAAATGTGAGATTGGACGTATTTTATACTGGTTATACCAGGAAGTGCAAACTACAATGGAATTTTACTTATCCTACAGCGGTAAAAAGATAATTGGAGGTACAATAGCTATGATGTGCATGCTAAGAGCATGTACTTTGCATGTTTAACTCTAATTCTGTCCAAAACGACAAGTTAATCTGTGTATTATGCCTTTAATGTATGTAGGCATAGCTTATACATCTGTGATGGAGGGCACTACTGTTTTAAAAAACAACGGGAAAGCGCCATGCACTGTGTACGATAACCTTGTAGCCCCTTGAACGATAACTTGAACTGCATTTTACTCCTCATGGAGTTGAAAAAGAATTGAGTATATACAGATCAATTGACTGTGGTAATCATGTCGCGTCGTGAGTATACATTCGAGCGGGGATGTGATGTGGCGCAATATAAATGTTCACATTATTATTATTATTATTATTATTATTATTATTATTATTATCGATCAAACCATGTAACAATACATGTGCATATATATTAATTTTACAAACTTATCCATGAAAGAAAAACGAAAAGAATAATAAAAATTATATCGAAGAAGGCGGTCCAAGCTTTCTCTAATGTATGTGTCTATATTAACGACTTTGGTGGCACATTATACCTTCCATGAATGACAAACAAACGACAGACGATCACACATACTACATCACAAGTAACTGAACGCTCTCACGTTCTAAGGCACAGACAGACACCGGCTCAAGCTTGCATAACATGAATCAAAACACATCGCTCATATGTCATCGGCTTTTTTCCTTTAAACCACCAGAAGAGGACGTTTGATCTACTGATCACGATGTCGCCGAGACAACTTTAAGGACGTGATTGTTTTTGGAGAGTTAATGGAGCACATCACACTAATTATTCCCACGGTGCCGCGGGGAGAAATTATCTCTTGCTTAATTCCGTCTTTACCAATGGAGCGACCTCGACCTCATTGTTTTCAAGAGTAGACATCTCCGCTGAAATAAATAGCTATTAGCAGAAGTACGTTAGTACATGTAGGTTACAAACCACTCCAAGCGAGTTTATAGTATATTTTCATCATTATGACTAACATCCCTTCTAAAAGATGATTGATTTTGTCATTTGATGTATAATGTCGTGTGATTATTTGCTTTTCTGATGACATAATGGAAATCTACGAGTAGTTTATGTTGCGTATAAATGACACGTATTGTTTTATTATATGTTCCTCATCAGGAACCTCATTAAATCCTTTCTGGAAATATAATATCTTACTGCTCGATATAATCTGTTATTGTCTATGAGAATTTCATCAGAACGTCTTAGGGATTATGTTGTAATGAATTGTAATTAAGTTAAATGAAATCAATTGATTTATGTCCTGTTAATATGGAACAGCCGGGACGTTGAATCATTGCTAATCACGCTGACCATGCACTTTAGATTAACTTAGGTATGCAATCATTCACGAAAACTGCGATACATTACAGCCCTGAATGTGTATTTCAAACACAACATTCCGTTAGTAATGTACTAGCAACCAACAACACTAACAAATAGGCCTATATAGCATGCACGCCAATCAAACCACTCGTCAAGTAACGAAGTTGTGTCAATTTCAGTACTAGACAGACGTTCGCATTTACTTCAAGGTAATGGTGACATGTTAATACCATGTTTATTTCCTTAGCATTAATTGTATAGTCCTGTTAATTGCTTTATGACTGAAGAACGTCTCCGCGATTCGGAGTTCGCCTTCATGCCTCAATTCATGGCAAAGGAGGATTCTCTGGAAAAGAAGTTACTTGTAGTTTGACGGATGTCAGGATAGGAAATTGGCATTGTAAAGATGATGTCACGTGATCATGATATTATGTCACGTGATTATGGCACCTCCGGCAGTGGGCCAATAAGGGGGCGCATAGTTTTGCATAGTAAATTATATTTCTAACCAATAAACAGCCTTTGCTTTGAGAAAAAGGTTTCGTTTGTTTCTGATTTACTGGCTTTTAATACAGGTGGAGAAATGACATGCATTTGTAAAGGCAAAGTTATGAGTCCAGGAATGAGAATGACATTGCGAATATTAACCATGGAGACAATAATAGTGTTATTTAGAAAGACAAAACATGTATAATAAAATATTTAAAACTGAAATAATTCCAATATTTGTTGATTAGACAATGAATATAAGATTTAAGAGAAAATAAAATAGGATATAGAAATGATACAATAAAGATATAATCATTGGATCAATTGGATTATTATTAACTACTACTACTACTACTACTACTACTACTACTACTACTACTACTACTACTACTACTACTACTACTACTACTACTACTGCTACTGCTACTGCTACTACTACTACTACTACTACTAATACTACTACTACTAATAATAATAAGTGTAGTAGTAATACTAGTAACAGTATGAGTACGAGAAAGCCTTAATTGCAGTTATAAACATTTTTGAGAGTAAACAATGACACCTTAATCAAGTTAACCCTCTCCCTGTTGGATTAGACACAGACACTGCCATTCAGGGCATCTCCGGTTGCCTCCAGCATGGAGAGGGTTAATGGAATCCATACCCTTGCTTTTGCTTGATAATTAACATTTTCCCAAAAAACTTATGGAAAATATATTTGAATATATATAGATTGGATTATATACATGTTAAACTGTTATTTGATATTTCTATAGAATACAGAATGATAGAAATTGTTTATGTATACACTGTGTATACCACACAGTGTTTCACAATATGTAATATATCTGATCGTGTAATAACAATATGTAATAACATCATTTTTATCCTATTCGAACATTTATCTTATTCTTTTTGGCATAGTCATAGTTATAAAGACATATAACAAGTCCCTAACATGATAACGATATAACATCATATCTCAAGTAAACTGTCTTCGATATTGTGTGCAAAGAATCAACAGATCGTTCTTTGATTTGACCGAGTAAATCGAAATTGTTAGCTCTTGTGTCGTATTTGACACCAGAGCGCATTAAATCACGGCTGAAGTAACGGGTTCTCGTTAGGTTTGAGATAATACTGTAAGAAGATATGAAATATATTTGTTTAGGTCAACATATGATCTATAGTTCACAGGTACAGAGGACAATGGACAATGAAAAGCAATAGCTATATTACAAAGTTTAAAGGATATTGAAAATGTAATTTTAAAAGGGTGACTTTGGGTCTTTGCGTTGATTATTGGTGTCTACGTCGTTTGAATCTAAATCCCATGAAAAGAAAAATATCAAAGTATGGTCGTGTTCATATTTGTATAATGTGAGGCTGTTGTCATTTTGGGTAAAATAAGGAAACATTGGCCTACATTTTGTCAATCAACATGATGATGCAGAAACATGATACACACATTTAAATATGTATGAGAAATACGGTGTCAATCTTCTTCTCGTGTTTATTCGATGCAAAGTAATGATTTTGTTCACTCAAAGTAAATATTAAATTAAATTAAATTAAATTTTATTTTTTTATTTTTTAAAAATAAAATGGAAAGAACATACATGCTTACATTTGTATCAGAACTAGAACTAGGCCTGCCTTGTGCGAATGTTTGGTATTCAGTGCAACACAGAAGTCTATGTTATCGTTAATAAGAGACGAAAGCAGTATTTGAGTATCTTAACAGATACCATAATGAAATCAAGGAATTTGTTGCGGCCTGGCATTCCGCGATAACAAAACTAATTATGGATTTGGTTTGAAGCAGTTTTTAAAGGATTATTGAATAAAATACTCCAACAGAACATGTATACTTCTATGAAATAATATTTATTTCAAAATGGTAAATACGCCATTATAAACAATGCGCATATAGTAGTATTAATTTAATTACTGCTAGTTTTAGCTACAAGATTTAAATTCTATGGTTCAGATAGTGTGACGTCATCAGATCATCCAAAAATAGACAATGTCAGTTTGGAGAAAAAAATATCAAATTTGGTTTTATCTTTTACAAAAATGGCCGCCTTGAACATGGCAGCATGATAAACATACACGAAACACTGCACTAATTGCGGTGTCAGTTAGCAGCATGATATACAACTTTGGAAAATAAACATAAAATCGCCACCCACTTAGACGAAAGTTTCCAATCTTGATATCTACATTAAGTAGTAAATTATTGACCATTGGCTATTCTGACACACATGGGAACTAAATTTGACGAGATTCGCAGCAGCGTGCGTTGATTGATAATGTACATTGCACCTGTTGCACGTGCAAAACTTCCTGCGCATGCGCAGCTTTGGTAAATTAGTCGACTTGGGAGGAAAACTGAATGATAAAAACATACGCTGCTTGGTTTTGACATAGAATCAGCGAAATTGAGCAGCAACCGGGGCATTAATATAACAGATATTTAACTGGGATTTATAGATAGTCGTAAAAGTTCTACTTTGAAGGTGGGAAATTGAAATGAAGCCATTTGATGAATGCAGTTGTTCAACGTTGATGGTTTTATGGGGGAACCTCTACGTCATCCCCGTCTGTAGTAGGTAATACTTACTGCAATGTAATTTGTGAACCGCACTAAAAGTGCAAGGACATGACATATGACCGGGGGTGGGGTTACGTGGGGTGGGGTACGTGGGGGTGGGGGTGGTGGTGAGGGGGGTGAGGGGTTATTCCGGATGTGTGGGTGGGAGTATGGGAGAGGATGTAGCCCTTAGCTGGGGAGTTGTACATTATCTTTCCACATACGAGTACGTGTTCATCTAGTCCAGAATCTAGACGTCTATGGCACCATATGTATTCAGCTCATACCATATGAGCGCTAGTAGTGTGATAGTGG
>JAVCKZ010115345.1:0-10027 GCA_034780755.1 Lepetodrilus elevatus | reverse complement strand
ATTATTTTGAATATAAATTTAATATTGAGTGGTTTTGAACTGAGTTCTTCCATTATCCGCTTCCCACGCCCCTGTGGGTACTCGCAGGTTTACTGCAACAATCAGCGCTACGGAGGTTGTGAATTTCCTCCTGCCCCAAACTGACAAGCCGTGATAAAAGTGAAAGAATATTGAAAGCCGCTCTCTCTATATATTTTTAATTAGTAAGTGTCTTCCTACACCTGGTATATCCGTTCTAATACTCATTATAAGCACGGAATACGGCAGTTTAAACATGAACCAGACAAATATTAATGTAAAAAGAAATCGTTTAGTAGGTAGTCTATAAACTGACAAGTCGTGATGTTAGTGAAATATTCTTGAAAGCGACTTTAAACCCCAATACGAAAAAAATAAAAATAAAATTATAAGTCTAATATATAGTTATTGCTATAAGCTAACAAGGACAATATCCAAATTTCACCATGCTGTTATATAGATTAATGTAGAGAATTAACAATGGGTAAACTCCGACAATAAATCATATAGGAAGCAGTATAAGTATACTTACAACACATAAAAACGCCGATGCTAAGCCACAGTCTCATGTTGATAACGGGGTGTAGTACTGCGTTTAGTGATAGTTGGACGCTGACATATATTCTCTGGGAAATTGAAAGGAACGAGTTGGTCTACCCTGACTGGACTCCCCACCAACAGGAAACTAGAACTTCAAGACCTATACTATGACGAAAGTGTGATTCACAGGCGTGTGAAACTTAAAAGTAGACGTATACTGCAGTAGTAGGAAACACGTTATATTATATACATGCACGTCATATTATATTATACATGTATTAGAAGGCATCGGTATGCCGGGTATGAAATATACTTCCTTGCAGATCAACCACCATATGTAATCAATGTTATAACAGTTCATCGCGTTATTGCACTTCATCATTTCCATAATTTGTATTCGTTTTGAAATAAAGTAGTTTTGGTAGTGCAATTACAATTAAAATTTGATTTCTGAATTTCAAAAGTGAGAAAATTGAACGTAACCATTTGTTGTTGTTGAGTGTGTGTGTGTGTGTGCGTGTGTGTGTATGTGCGTGCAGAAAAAATCTTCAAAAACACATTCAGCTGTAACACTTTTAAACGTCGCCCATATAATCTACACGTTTTAATGATCTATCAGTACCTTTTGAAAACTACTTATTCTGTTATATGGGTACGAAATATGTGCGTTTGACAATCTGAATCAAATCTATGCATATTAATTTTAAAAGTTAAAAAGCATGTCCCCTTTACACGTTATACATAGTTAACCAGTGTTAACTGGGAAGACGCACCCCTCTCCCCCCACGCCCCCACCACACACACACACACACACACACACACACACACACACACACACACACACACACTCCATTTCTGTTAAAACACGAATGTCGACTACGTGGATAATATTTTCGGCAAACCTTGGAACTTTGAACTAAATTGTGCATAAATCTTTGTACGCTGAGAGTCAGATAAACATTCACATGTATACAAGTGGCTATAAACACACTGTAGTATGTTTAGTAGATAAGTTTTAATCAATGTGGATTGTCATTATCATACTGTTATGGTTAGTTGATAGATTTCATGGTCAAACGTATTAATGTACAATTGATTGTCTACACAAGTACTATAATATTGGGTACAAGCTACATTTTCCGCATTGGACCTCTGCACACGGTTTCATCTTAGACTGCTTATAATGCACTGGACCACACCGGTGGTATGCTCAAAGCGCAGACATTAACAAATATGTTTTTTAAAAGGCGTTTAAGTGCTATGGGATCTTCCGGGTTTTAACAAAAAAAAATGAAACAATGACGAATTGCTGCTATGGAAAATAAACCATTGACGATGGAAATCGAAACTTTCTACAATACGGAAGATACCTTTTCCTATTCCTTTGTCAAAGACGTTTCATGGCGTATTTTATAAAAAAATAATAATTAAATTGCCAATTCCTCAAAAATATGTTGTTAAAAAATCTTGATATCATTGCCACAACGCTTATATTACAATGATTACCGTTTACCGCGTTATAATGCGAATATGTCAGAATAACAGCTATTTTCTCTCTCTAGGGGATAATAGCTCTGCAGAGCGAACGTTCTTTGCTACTAAGTCTACATATCAGACGTTTAATAAAGTTTCTTCTTATCGAGTGTACGTGAAAACCACGTCATAGCTAAGACAGTAGAGACCTTTTATTCAACTTCAAACGCAGAGACCTTTTATTCCACAACGTTCAACTTCAAACACCATAATTTCTGTGTATTACGTCACATTATTTTGCTAATCACGTGGTATTTCCTTATTTGACAGGCTTGCACACGGTGAAGTGCAGGTATTGAAAATCGTGGGATAAATAAATAAATAATAATTAAAATATTGAAAACCTGTGGGACATGCAGAAAATGTATAGTTTGTTGGCAAATATACTTGTGTAGACATAGCAAATGTACTTTCAGGTAAAAATAATTTTGACTATAAAATGTCAACAAACCTACAGATAAATGGCAACATAGACAATTGTGTTTTCAGCTTAAAACAAGCCTAGGCTGCAGTGTAGGCCTAAATCCACGTCCATGGAAAATATCAACACAAATAAATTATTGAATTTCTACAGATCTGCGGAAAATTGCCATACCTGCCATAATTGTATGCCTTAATTAAGAGATGCTGTGTTATTGGCTGCATTTTTAATATCCATTCAGTGACGACAGTTGAAATACAGAGCAAAGTGTTCTGTATTACCAGAGTACTGATGAGTTTCATAAGGTGAATTCTCTGTTGCTCTCTCCATACTACTGGGTCTGTCAGTACCAGCCGGCACTTGCAGGGATACTGCAACATTCAGTGCTACAGATGCTGTGGGTTTCTTCCTGCCTTAACCCAGTGAAAGAATATTGAAAATGGTTCAAAAACCAAATTTAAAAAATATATATATATATTTTGTTTATATAAATATAATATTTAAAAACACACAATTGTTATCAAATGTTTTTACTGACAAGTGATGCACCAGTTTTTCAGAAGAAATATCACAATTGTCTCTCAATGCATCAGAGCTACCCCATCTGATTCACACATACAGCCATAATATCATATGTACAGTCACAATACAACAACAGCAATAACAACAACGTGTATTTACATATGTACACAAAGTGTGAAATATTTCAATATTGAGTTGCCGTGTGCCGACATCAACGTGAATACCCAGACATGAATACCCAGACGTGAATACCCAGACGCTGTCACGACACATTGAGCACTTCTTGTCCTTCGAGAACAAAATTTAACAATAAAAACAAAAGATACTTAAGATGAATTGAATATGCAGAGACAGACCGATGCGCTCATCGACTGATTGGTTTTGATTGCAATTTGGTTTACCATCATCAGATAACACTTCCGCTATCTAACAAGCAGAATATTTCTGTAAGTATTTTCGGATAAATCTTCCGCTATTTAACATGCAGAATATTTCTGCTACTATTTTCCGATAAATCTTTCGGTATCAAAGATGCAGAATATTTCTGTTATCATTGTCACATACAAATTTCAGTATCTAACATGCAGCATATTTCTGATACCATTTGTCAGAATGTTTGAATCATAACTGCCGCGTTACTGTCAAATACATTTTCTGGTAACTAACAGAATGTTCAGGATCTTGCATCATTGTATCCGATCGCCACCACATGGCTAATACTGCACATACTGCTGTCCGCTACCACTGTGTGCAATGGACTCTTCCATCTATGTAGTACAAAGCTTGTGCAATGGACTGTTCCATAATGGACTCTTCCATCTCTGTAGTACAAAGCTTTGCAATGGACTCTTCCATCTCTGTAGTACAAAGCTTGTGCAATGGACTCTTCCATCTTGATCGTATGAGGCATATCACATTTTACAACTTTTTGGCAACTTTGCCACTGGAATCCTAGGTATCGTTTCATGACAGCGCTCATATCCACCAAGTCTACTTAGAGTTCTCTTATATAGATATTTCTATTTCTCGGACAGTTGCGAGAGCACTATAAACTCCATGTGGATGGGAGAGCATAATGAAATGATACCCAGATTTCCAACTATGTCTGCATGTTGACCCTCATACTGTTAGATTCAACTGCCTATGTCTTGCCAAAAGGTCCTGTGTATAATCTACCAGTTAAACAGGAGGAGAATACTTGATGGGTTAAAATTAACCACTCACTTGAAAAATCGACCTAGAAAAGAAACCATTTCCATGGATCAACTTCCTTGTGACTCATTCGATTGTAGAAAAGAGTGCATCCACTTCTGTAAACCGTATTTCTTCCCCAAAGTTGTCTTAAAAAATAACAAAAATAATCAGGGACGAGAATGGCAATTTGTGTTTTCAGCTGAAACAGTCGTGATCCAGGTAACGCAGAGCATGAACAGGATTACGAGATCGGCCCCGGAGCCTCGGAATCTGTGGACCCATGATAAATTCTCATCCCTGAATAACTGAAAATGTCACTCTTCTTTAGTTGAAGCTCGAGCACCATGCATTTCAAAATTTGAATATTTGAATACGATTCGGTTTTCGTCCTTCATTGTGTATCTGGTCTCTCAGCATCCTCTTGTCAATGAAACGTATCTGGTTTTGACATAACTGTGGTAAAGCATTCCACGATACCAGCAAGTTTTTCTTCGTTAACGTACCGCAGATAATAATTTTGTCAAATCTTGGATTTGACACAATGATAATAGAGTATTCCACAATACCGACAAGCTTTCCTCGGGAACGTACTGCAGGTCGTAATCTCAACCAAATCTCGGCAGATGCGTCACGTTCTCGTAAAATACTGTCACAACATTGACTGACTGACTGAGCACCAATATTTCCTGATGGACTTGTGAGGTGTGCGCAGAGTCTCTAGGGCGGGCAACATGATCACAGTATGGACGGAGGGATGGTAGTGCGGGTTGGGTGGTCAGGGAACTAAGACATATCACGCGGTCTCATCTCCTGCTCATCTTCTTGGCCTGCCAGGCGTCAAACTTGCTGTATGCAGCTTGCAGCATCTCTTGCATATGTCCGCATAGCTGTGGATAGAACGAAAGAAATTATTACGATTTTTTAAATTAATTTGATTGATTGAATTAATGTTTAACGTTGCGGTGGGAATATCTCACCCATAGGCGACGACTTTTTAAAAAAAGAAATTTTTTTATTTTTATTTTTTATTAATACAGCTTTTATTAATACAGCAGTACTTAAATATTTATACAGTGCTTCCTCGATATAACACCCTTCGATGCACCGCGGATTCGGATACAACGCGGGGTCCAACATGGACCCCATTTAAAAATAAATACATTAAATATATTATAATTTTTCTCTCCATATTTGTTGATATAACGCGGGTATGATAACACAGGTGGCATGTCATGGACCCCAACTTAAGGGAGCACTGTATTTTAATGATGTGAATTTTTTTTAATTTATTTGTAAACGTCATATTTATATCTTTAAAAAGATAATTTATAAACAAAAATATATTTTATTGTATTTTATTTAGAAAGCATACAAATCAGTGAAAACTGTATACTATGCTTACATCGACAGTGTAGTGGTATGATGCTAGCTTGTCTCTTAGTGGATTCACTTTTGCATACTGGAATTTTTCTAAAGTCGTTCTCATCTTTACAATCTGAAATGATAATGATGAAAAGTATGAAATATAGGAATCTATAGTGGCATGCTCATCTTTAGACGCAATACAAAATATTTCAAGAGAAATAATGGCTTATTACTTTAGTTGAACAATAGTTTTCTGGAATGCTTTGAAATGTTTTGAAGTGTTCACAAATGTTCGGAACTGTTAAAAAATGTTAAGAGAAATGTTCAGTGTTCAGAAATACTTGGAAGCGTTCAGAATTATTTAAATGTTTTGAAATGTTCAGTGTTCAGAAATACTTGGAAGCGTTCAGAATTATTTAAATGTTTTGAAATGTTCAGAAATGTTTGAAATGTTCATAAAAGTTAAAAAGTGGTCAGAAATTGTTTGAAAGTGTTCAGAAGCGCATCACCTTTTCCTCGAGGAACTTGGATGATGGAGGAAAGCACGCCCAGAAGTGTCGCATGAGCTCACAGAGGGCGTTGTACTGCTGCCGAACCTCTTCCTGGATGTCCAATGGAATCATCTCTATCAGAAAACAAAAGAGCGAGTGATTACAGAGTTTAATGTCGCTGCGGGAATATTCTACCCATTTGCGACGTAAAACAAAAGAGAAAACAAGTATTATTATTTAACATTTTTTTCTCCATTCCATGATAAATAGTATTTACTGAGATAAGAGTCTTGGAAAGTCTTTCAGCTGTTTTATGTAGCTCAATTATCGAGATGTACACCATCCTTGGACATTGACGGCCCTGCTCATGAGTGACCTTATGAGTGACCTTATGTGGCAGACAATGTGAACATACTGAACACCTTTCCCTTCTCCCTGACTGACAGGGGGGTGCGTTCAATCATCACACGGCTGAGCAAGCCACTTAGCTAAACTGGTTCCCTGTCTCCTGTACGGCTCATAAGCTCTTGAGACAGTGGCTAGTTTGGTAAGCCGCTTGCAAGCACTTGTGTCTTTGAACACACCCAGGGCTATAAATGAGGTACAACTCTAGCCGGGCTATTTCTCGCAATGGTAAAGGTATCCTAAAGACTAGTAGACATTCATAACATTTGTTATTTGTATCACTATTCAGGCTAGTAAGTTTTAAGGTTGGTTTCTATCGCTGCTTACGATGTAGTTGCTGTTGACTAGTTCCCACCATCAGGGCTCCTCCTGGGGACAGCTCACTGAGGATTGCCATGGCCTGGTTCCCGGGCAGTGTCTGCATCACCGAAACACAACTCAAATCTCAAAACATAAACCAACACACTACGAAGGACATAGTCATAGCTGAAAATGATTATGACTGCAATGAGTGAGAGACCATGGAGTTTAACGTCGCTGCGGGAATCAGCAAAGAGCCATGCATGTTAAGTGTAAGTCTGTAAGTATGCGACCCACTGACGGCTGTAAGTCTGGCTAAGTATGCGACCCACTGACCGCTGTAAGTCTGGCTAAGTATGCGACCCACTGACCGCTGTAAGTCTGGCTAAGTATACGACCCACTGACCCCGGTAAGTCTGGCTAAGTATACGACCCACTGACGGCTGTAAGTCTGGCTAAGTATACGACCCACTGACCCCGGTAAGTCTGGCTAAGTATACGACCCACTGACCACGGTAAGTCTGGCTAAGTATACGACCCACTGACCACGGTAAGTCTGGCTAAGTATACGACCCACTGACCGCGGTAAGTCTGGGCTGCCATTGCTCCAGGTCGCCCTCCACATTATGCATGGCCTGCAGGATGTTCTCGCTGGACGTGTACTTGGACACGGTGACTGGCGTGGGGCCCTGGAGGTACCGCTCCATCTTCCCCACGTTCAGACTCACGTGGTGCTCCGTCTCCTCGTTCTGAAGGTCAGACAGTTCTAGCTTCTCCCGTAATCTCCGCTATTTAAAAAAATAAAAATACAAAATTGTATTAACATTGACATTGAATTATCTCTTTAAATTGGGGTTTAGAGAATCTTTCACTCATATCATGGCTTGTCAGTTTATGGCAGGAGGAAATCTTCAACATCCGTAGCGCTGGGAAATCTTCAACATCCGTAGCGTTGAATGTTGCAGTAAATCTGCGAGCACCTGCTGTAACTGACAAGACCAATAACGATAACTGCATTGCCACGGTACAGTCAGTGCATCCTATCAATATCATGTTAGAAATGTAACTTTCATGAACATTGATGTCAGCCTCCCAGGACAAGATTTGAACCCAAGCCTTTGGCTACAAAGTCTAAACATTCTACCATTGTCCTGTCACCCGCGTGCCACCCCAACTGACAACTCACCTTCTTCCGCACAGGCTCGTTGCTATGCCCTGTACTCGTGGATGGTGAGATGTGATTGGCGGCACTGCCATTTTGTAGCTTGGCGTCACCGCCCCCTTTCTCCTGAGGCGAGGGGTCGACGGGTACGGAGGTCGTCTCGCATGCTCGCAAGACCATCGTGGAGTGGTGGTTGAATCGTCGGATCATGGAAATGTTGGTTGCGTTATTGCTTTTTCTATTGTCGTCTGCAATGCCTCTGTATTCCTAGAAATTAGAGTGGGAAAAGAAAAATATTAATATTGGATTCAAATATTTGAATTCATTACCATGCAGTGATGCCAGTTTTTCATGTATACATCACCAGGGGGTCTCGTCATCGAGGCACTGTCTTAATGTTCTCTTTGATTTGATTTTAGTCAATTTCATATAATTATATAATACGGTTGCTTGCTATAATGAGGAGGGCATAGAGAGAAAAGTTCCCCAGCCAATGGTTGGAGCCAATGGTTAGATCCAATCCAATGGTTATAGCCAATGGTTGGTGCCAATCCAATGGTTAGAGCCACTCCAATGGTTAGAGCCACTCCAATGGTTGTAGCCAATCCAATGGTTAGAGCCAATGGTTGGTGCCAATCCAATGGTTAGAGCCAATGGTTGGAGCCAATCCAATGGTTAGAGCCAATCCAATGGTTAGAGTCAATGGTTAGAGCCAATGGTTAAGAGCCAATCCAATGGTTAGAGCCAATGGTTGGAGCCAATCCAATGGTTATAGCCAATCCAATGGTTAGTCAATGGTTAGAACCAATGGTTGGGGCCAATTATTAGAGCCAATCCAATGGTCAGAGCCAATTCAATGGTTGGAGCCAATGGGTAGCGCCAATGGATTACCTCATCAACTGCCGTGTCTCGGATCCGCGTCAGGTCCATCAATGGGTCCACCATGTTCTTGTCTATTTCCTCCTTCATCTCTGTAACAATAACAACAGATTTGCAGCCATGACAATTTTCCACGGATTCACAGAAATCTGCTAATTTAGTGGTCCAATGGTTAATTTATTAACCTTGGACCTGGACAAGTGGATTTGAGGAACAGTTACAAAGAGTGAAACATAAATCTCATGTAGAATCCATATTAGCAATTTCTATTAGACAATTGGTTTCACCTTCTTCGTCGTTTTTGGCACATTCTGAGAAGAGGTCTTTGGTTCCTGTGTGGAGGCGGTCTCGGTGGAAGTAATGCGACTGAAAGAACCGCGTCCAGAACTCGCTCTCCGTCATCTGATGTGGGACGTACTCTGCATGCTTCTTCTTCACTGAAACCACACAACATTATACTTGCCAGGGTTATGTTCCACACAACATTATACTTGTCAGGGTCATGTTCCACGGAACAAAGACAGCCCTATGAGACCAACATTATCCCTTCCATCCGAGCAGAACGACCAGCTCATTTAAAAAATAAAGTTAGCTAGAGTTATCTTCTCTTGATATCGAAATAGCTGTAATTTGAACGTAAATCTAAAGAAATCGATTGCTTTATGAGTTATCAAGGTAGGCAGACCAAATCTGTGAATGGCAGTTAAAAGTCCAAAGTTTAAGGATCAAAACACACCCATAGATAACGATATGACACCAAGATTTATGAAACGTCATCGCTAGCACGAAGTGAGGAGTCGACTATTCGGACGCTGAGATTCCTACCTTGTTATTTTAGTATTCTGAATCCAATATGTGTGACAAGCGCCTGTGATTGAACTATAGAAAGCTTATGTGACAATCTGGAATAGCTATTTTTTGTTTGTTTCAATTTCAAGATTATTTCAAGATGAAATGAGCTTACCCATATGATACGTGTTAAATATGGATTCAATAATGTCTGCATTCAGATTGTACTTGAGGCCATTGCATCCGTCGGTTTGGGGCTTGATGTCTGCCTGAAATACAGGGGGAGATAATAACATTTTTTTATTTTTTTATTTATTTTTTATTATATATTTTTTTGTTTGTATTGGGGTTTAAAGTCGCTTTCTAGAATCTTTCACTAATATCACGACTTGTCAGTTTAGGGCAGGA